>JAODAL010051461.1:0-26663 GCA_025379985.1 Phyllomedusa bahiana
TGAAACTGTTAAAAAATTGTCATCTTAACTTTTACTTACCTTCTCTCTGATCGTTTACCATGCTAGACCACATGTTGTATGCCAGTCAGCCTGAGGTATAATTTCACGCTCTTGGGCCCTAGTGCAAAAAGTGAAATGGGGCCCCAGTTACCATTTGCAAATGATCATCAAACACAGAAGAGTTAACACTTTTTTTACTTTATTGCAAGCATTGGAGAAGAGTCCTACTCCTACCGTCTAGCAGATACATGGAAATGAGCTGTCAAATATACAACATAGAACATATATCTCCCCTATCAGAGGATACAGAATGGGTATTTTTTAATACGAATTGTTTTCCATGTGGCAAAGAAGGGCATATATCTATAGTAACTTATGGCAATGCTCAAGTATCCAGATTTTTAAGAGGTGGATCACTAGATTTAATGCTGCCAATCTTCCTATTATGTACCTTTTGATCCTTTATGGGCTATTTTGGTTTATTGATTCGGATAGTGTCCCATATGCCCTTGGTAGCAGGAAATTACTAAATTTGTTCTTGGCTACTGGTCTAAAAACCATTCATCACACATGAAATCACGCTACCATCCTCCCATTTAAAGTATTTCTTTAGAAGCCATTTATAATGAGAATGGACTGGGTGAAAGCTTCTATGCACAAAGAGACATCAGTAAAAAAAATTTTTAAATTGGGGCAGCTTTATCTCTTTACTACCTCTGTGAGTTCAGTTTGTTATTTATGAGTGCTTTCAACCCACAATATGGTATCAAGAACAATGTCTAGCCGTGATCCTCCTGTTCACATAACTGCTTAGGTGGTTGTTCTGGTGGCGCACCGAGGGGACACGCATGCCACTGGACCATCATACAGGACAAGCCAGTCCCTTTCTTCACTATGATCAGCGTTGGGTGTGCTTGGGAGAAGGGCAGGATTTCAAAGAGAAATGTGAATGAGAGATATGATTCTGGATTTCTCATGTATAAAGAGTTGTGTACGCTTTATATTTACTGGTTCTACATTTATTATCATTTTTTTTATTTGTTCTAAGGTCATAGTGCATTAGGCATAACAAAAGCAATTGTTTCTTGAATCCTGTTCAACAGACAGCAGAGACATATAATGGTTGTTAGAATTTTTTTCTAAAATTTCATATACAGCTGTATGTCTTGGATATCAGTACTGCATCACTTCATCTGTTTTGACACTGTACACTCGTCAACTGTTATGTGACATTGTGAATTGTTTAATTTTAGTGAAAATAATAAAAACATTATAGTAAAAAAAAAATCCTTCAATATACCAGAATATGAACTCTTGGCATCCAATAGTAAACAGTAAAGTGCCAACTCGGCAAGATCTGGAGAAATGACAAAATATAGTAAAGTAACATCTGTAGTTTTCCAGACATAATTGGACCATCATGTTACAGCTGTTAAAACGGGCAGGGCAAATTTTGACCGGGAATACTTTGTATTAATGGTTGTTATAAGCTATCTGTCCAGGCACATAAATTCTTCTTCAATGAGACTAAGCTAGAAACAATTGGACAAAAAGCAGGCAGAAAAACAGATTTATGGAATTTAGGGAGGACATTTTGGAACTATGAAGTCAGCTGCAGAGCTCACCACTTATAGTAGAAGGATAACGTCCAATACTAATGAGTGTTGGGTGCCCAGACGCCACTCCCAGACCAAGGGTGTAGGTAAGTAATCCAATAAACAGCACATGGTATGGTCCAGCATGCCAAACAATTGTCATGAAGGTACAGTAAGTATAAGTTAAAAGACAAATATTTATTGCATCAAGATTAAAAACACCTGGCTGGCTATGACTAAGGAACATTGTCCGAAACTCGTTGGTTCTTTGAGCCTGGATTCACACTTGTCTGGCATGTATTTTTAATCTTGATGTAATAAATGTCGTCTTTTAACTTGTTTACCTTCTCTCTGATCGTTTACCGTGCTGGACCACACCTTGTATACCAGTCAGCCTGAGACATAATTTCAAGCTCTTGGGCCCTAGTGCAAAAAGTGAAATGGGGCCCCAGTTACCACGTACATTTACAATACTGGTGTTTTCTTATCTGGCAGAAGTGCTTTTGGGCCCCTTCAGGCTGCAGGGCCCGGTAGCGACTGCTACCACTGCACCCTCCCTGTAGCTACGCCCCTGGAGTCAGCTTGTTTATTAGGCATATCTTCCAAATGAGTCCTTTCATTGAATTAATTTTCAATTTAGAAATGTGGTTGCACCAGAAAAGTGTCTTAAAATTCATCAAAAACTGTATTTTGGTACAGCATGTCCCAGACACATTTATTATGTCCTTAAGTTTCTGCACACTGCTCTACAGGGGCAAGGCTTACCGAAAGTGGGTGTGACCTCGCAGGAAAGTGGGCGTAGCTATGATGCTACGCATTTTGCCAAATTCTGCACCAAAATAGTGCCAAAATTGTTGCCTACAATGTAATCCAAAAAAAGCTGGTTTAAAAGTAAGATGATTCTAAAGCTGAACCAATTTATTAAAGAGGTTTTGCCATGAAGTAAAATTTATGTGGGAAGCTTGCAAATTAAATAAAAAAAAATTTTCCCCATTCACTTTTTTTAAAAAAAGTTGCACGTTTTTGTCTTAGCTGCCCCTTTAGTGTTTGATTTTTACAGCTCTCCCGGGGGTACGACAGGGCTGGGCTCCTCATCCGGGCCAGACATGCTCAGACATCACCCCCCCCTTTTTCTCAGGCAGCTATGAGTGTTCAAACCCCAGGTTGGTCATTTACTCCTGTCCTCTGACCTTAGAAATTTTGTCAAACAGTGAAATAAATAAAAAAACCCTCAATGATGTTTATAGTTTCATAGTTTTAAGGCTAAAAAAGCAAGTGTCCATCTAGTTCACCCTTTTGTGCTAAGGTGTTGATTCAGAGGAAGGCAAAAACCCCCAATGAGGTAGAACCCAATTGTCCTCATTTTAGAGAAAAATTCCCTTTCCCTGACTCCAATCTGGCAAACAGAAATATCCCTGGATCAGTGCCCCCTCTCCTGAATCCTAGTCACTATAACTTGTTATATTATTACGCTCCAGAAATGCATCCAAACCCTTTTTGAACTCGGGTATTGAATTCACCATGACAAGTCCCTCTGGCCGAGAATTCCATAGTCTCACTGTCTTACAGTAAAGAATCCCTTTCAATGTTTATGTAAAAAACTTTCGTTCCTCAAGACGTAAAGGATGCCCCCTTGTTCTAGATAATCCTGTGTATAAATAAATCTTGGGAGAGATCTCTATATTGACCTTTGATGTATTTAAACATATTTATTATGTCCCCTCGAAGCCTTCTTTTCTCTAAACTAAATGAGGTCTGTGCATTGATAAAGAGAAAAAAAAATCCACAGGTCTGGTTCCTGCAGGGATTTGAACCTAGGACCTTGTGCCTGGAGGCAAAAACGTTACCTCTCAGCTACTCACAATGCTTTACAGAAACAGACCTTTCTTTGACTAGAGAGAGGAAAGGCCTGGTGATGTCATCCTGCTGGGTTACATGATATGTAATTCAAACAAATCACACACGCCCCCTTCTAAGCACACAGAGCTGAAGAGCTGGATACAGGGGGCATGAAATGAGATTGTGGTAAAACCCCTTTAAGCAGCATGAGCCACTGCAATAAATCTGGTGCATTTTTTCAGGCTGCCTGTCTAAGTTTACATGGTCTAAGTTCAGGACAGTGATGGTAAATGAGGGCCACTGTTTGAAAATACTTGAATAATTAGATAATCTTAGGTAGAAATATCAGACAAAAGTTTTTTTCTATTTTCCTATATATACAATATCCAAAACAGAAATCAAACAAAATCAAAACAGAAAGACCTTTGACCATCTGCCTACTAACCAAAAAATCCACGACAACGATTTCATCTAAAGCCTGTTTTTGTTTGAAAGTCAAATGTGAAATGCTATGTTTATTACCGCATACTAACAGAAGTCGTAACAGGAGACCTAAAACTGATAGAATAAAATCGTGTTTTTTTGTCAAAAAATATCAGGGCCTCGTTTATCAAAACTGTCTAACAGTAAGACTGTTGTTCTTGCCCATAGCAACCAATCAGAGCTCAGCTTTTTTTAAACTCATCTGGAAAAAGGAAAGCTAAGCTCTGATTGGTTGCTAAGGGCAACAAAGACATAATATAGATTTTTGGGGCCCACCAGTGGAGTTCATTCTTGGGGCTCACCAGTAAAGTTGAATATAGGGGTCCACCATTGGAGTTGATTATTTGGGCCCAACAATGCAGTTGATTCTTGTGGCCCATCAGTGGAGTTGATTGTTGTGGCCTATCAGTAAAGTTGATTCTTAGGGCTCAGCTGTGGAGTTTATTCTCGGGGGTCACCAGTGGAGTTGAGTCTTTGGGCCCATCAGTGCAGTTGATTCTTTGGAGCCATCAGAGCAGTTGATTCCAGGGGCTCTCCAGTGGACTTTGTTCTTGGGGCTCACTAGTGGAGTTGATTATTGGGGCCCACCAGTGGAGTTGATTCTTGGGGCCCACCAGTGGGGTTGATTAATGGGGCCCAACAATGGAGTTGATTCTTGGGGCCGAAACTATAGCTACTGTACATAACTCCACATGTGTCTTGAACTCTGTCTCTCTTTCTCTGCCTTTTTCCCTGAAAAGCAGTCCTACGTCTGCCTTGCCCAGGAGCCAAGCATAGCCAGGGTATGCAAAAGAATTATCAATATTCCTGGAACACTATCATTACTCAGAGATACAGAATGTCCAGAAAAATCAGAGCAGTTTAAGAAGTGACAAACTTATTTACTTCTACAATGATGATGCTCTCTACTCTTATTTGTGAAGGTTACAAGAATCAACAAAAGGGCTTCTTCCAGTAAGATCCTCTACTTCAGAGAGAATTTTAGATGATTTCCCTTAATTAGAACTAAAGTTCACTTTAAAATGGTGGAGTGCAATACTTCGTTCTGAGATCTCAGTTACATATAGACAGTGTTTTATAATCTTATACTTAATATATACTTTTATAATCATATACTTAATATGTTTGGTTTCCATAGAAGAAGATTCAGGTTTAGAAATGTTTTGCTTTAATTTAGTTTCTATTTGTAGAAAAGATTGCAAGTTCCCCTGAGGACTTATAGTTGCCTGTAGACTTTATTTCAGTTTTTAATCATTTAGCATGTTTCATGAGCAATAACTCAATACATAAGCTTAATTGAGCAGTCAATGACCCTTTTAAGGCCCTGTGCCTTACATTGGTGTAGTGAGCGGTGTAAAGGATGTATGGAGCGGGCTCACACGCTGAGCCTGCTCCATACCTGGCTGGTTCCGGCTGTTAGGTACAGCTGGCAACCACCGCTACCATTTAACCATTAAGATGCGTTGGTAAACATAAAAGCGGTATTTAAATGATTAGACCTGTGTTTAATAGGATCAAATACAAGATCAAATACAATTGTTACACAATTCTTGCAGTCATTGGGGCACATTTATTAAGGCACTTGCACCCAAAGTAATGGTGTACATGCTTTACTACATGTTTATTATGTGTTTTAGACAGTATTTAGACACTTCTAGGTTTCTCTGACAGAAGGGGCATGGCTGTGGTAATGGGTTGTGGGTTCATGAAAAAGCGGCTTGATGTGGCATGCACTACAAAAAATGTTCCAACATTTTGCTGCAGTTAATGGCATTAACCCCTTAACGACCGCGCACCGTCTTTTAGCGTCGGTTGGTGCGGGTCGTTCGTCTCTGCAGACTCTGCAGACTTAGGGGTTTGCGGCCCCCGGCGCTGCAACTGCGCTGGGATCGGGGCTGTACTACACAGCTCTGATCCCATAGCATTTCCTGCGAGCACCGGAGAGCTCCACAACCCGGTGCTTAAACCCTTTGATTGCTGCGGTGCGTTACCGCAGCGCTATCAAAGGGTTCCCCTGCTCTGTCGGGTGATCGGAACACCCGGTCACCCGACAGAGCTCGGGGAATGGCTGCACAGTCAGCCCTGGGGACCTAGAGTGGCCCCAGAGCTGTCTGTGTATGAAGCCAGTGACCAGGACACACTGTGTGCTGTCCAGATCACTGCCTGTGTCAAAGTGACACAGATTAGAAAGTATTAGCATTGTGCTAATACACAACTAAGTGTAAAAAAAAAAAAAAAAGTAAAAAGATTCTCCCTTCATGGGATTAAGAAAAAAAGTAAAAAATATAAAAAGTGTAAAAAAAGAGTAAAAACATAAATAACAAAATAAAAATAAATATTTAATATAAAATAATTGTGCATACATTACACACAAAAAAACCCTACACATGTTAGGTATCCACAAAGCTGTAATAACCTGTAGAATTAATCTAACAAGTTATTAAGTGTGGAATGTGAATGGTGTAAAAAAAATGTAAAAAAAACAAAAACAAAATTTGTAAATTGTTTTTAAAAAAATTCTGCAATAATTTCTAAGTGAACTTAAACTATTTCCCCATAAAGTAGAACTTGTCCCGAATAAAATGAGGCCTCATACAACTGGGTCATTGAAAAAAATCAAAAAGTTACAACTGTTGAAACGCAAGGAAGCAAAAACGAAAAAAAAATTTATGGTCATTAACTACTTTTCAGGCCTGGGGCTTAAGGGGTTAAGTAAGTCAACTTATTAAAGGTGTAAGTATAGACTAGACAGTTCTAATCTGTGCCTGATTTATCAACACCATGATAAATGTGGTGTATTGTAAGACTGTCTACTCTAACTTTACATTGTCTAAGAGTTAGACCGTATTGATAAATCTGCCCCTGTGTCAGAACAACAAAAAACAGTGTCATGAGTTGCCCCACAACCCATTCCCTCAGCCTTGGACACGCTTATATGCCTCCCCAATACACCATCTGGTGCCTCACGATCAGCCAGCTTCGCTGTTCTGTTGCATTTCATTTATTAGGGTGCACATGGGCTTGTCGTTTCTTTAAAGAGCCAGAGCATGTCACTTAGCTTTCCTAGCTTATGGCATGTTACTCTGTCCTATTTAAAGAGTATGTCCCTCTCAGGTCACTGCCAGTTTGTTGTTGTTCCTCAAAGTGTTTTGAGTGATATCCAGTGCTCTGGTTCTGGTACAACAACAGTGTTCCTTTTTTTTAAGAACAAGTTGATGGTGGTCTTCTTTCCAGCACTACTATGTGGGTTCCCTGATATATGGTGGTAATAGCTTTAATTATTGCGACCTATGCTGCTGTTTTAATTGATTCGCTGGTGGTGTCCCATCTAATTTTGCTATGGGGCCCTATGAATTCAAGTTCTGCCCTTCTTCTGCCTGTGATGGTGAAAGAACTGTATCTGCCCTGACCATCTGCTTGTGACTTGACTATGCCTTCTGTCTTCTCCTCTGCTACTGTACCTGTACATCAGCTGTCAGTGTGGATGACCACATCAGGAATAGCAAAGTCCAGATCCCCTGTACAAGGGGCTAAAGGGTGAATACCAGGGGACTCCTTAAACTCTGGCGAACTCCGGGGATGTGTTTTTCTCAGGTGAGTTTAATGTTTGGGTAACTCTATAAAAACAAGCGTTTATTGTGTATTCAGTCTGCCAATCCTGCATCTGATTCTATCTGGCAGCGATACCATCACCATCACGGCATATTGTTTTCATCTTTTGGAGGACCCTGTTTACCATCATTACCATCTTTAAGGGAAGTAGTTGCTTTTTGTAATGCTTTTGCATATTGATTATGTTCCCTGATGAACCCAGGTGACTACTGGGGGACATGCGTTGGAACTTGGAAGCGTGAATGTAGTTTCAGCCTCCAGTTATCTTTCATTGTCAATGTGTGGTGGATATTATTGGTCTTGTATTATCAACATTATTAATATAGCCTACATTGTTATTATCCTATTTATTCCTAGTGTTTGTTAATATGTAGGGTTGCTTAGGGTTGGGCAGGTCTAGGTTCCAGTGTGAGGTCGCCCTTTTTGGGGCGGGTTCCCCATTTTTTGGTAGGGAGTTAGCGTGTATAGTTTATTAGGGTCTAGTTAGGACTCTTTTTATTGCATACCAATAAATGTTATGTTTTATCTTTGCCTGAAGGCATATGTTCTTTCCTGGTAGTTTGTGTTGACTCCTTAAACTTTGCCCATCAGCATGGTCCTAAGCTAAAACTCACAGCTGACCCAGAGGATCCAGCTCTTGAGTCGTGACAAAGAGGCTCTGAATGGCTGTCTCAACAAGAGCATAGTTATTTCTTAACATTCACTTGTCATGTATTCTAGTCACTCAACTGTATGATCTAATGTCTAGGACAAGAGCTATTAAACAAATGTGTTGACGGTGTTTACAGCAGTGAAACAGCAAGTGTGAAATTGATCTGACTGCAGCACTCTAGTGCCTATTCTTTATCTACACAATGGTCCATATGTAAATATGCCCATTTAAAACACGCAAACCTTTTGCAATGTATTTATGTATATATAAATGTTTCTCTAGTATGTGCTCAGTGTTTCTGTATTATTACAATAATTGGCCTAGTTATATTTATTTTATTTCCTAAGCTTTTATACTTACCCTACTCTGTTTCTTATAGAAAAAAAAGCAAACATTTGCACTTTTTACTTCATTGTTTTTGTAGTCTTTGACTGACACCAATAGACATTGAGATTTCAGCAAATAAAACACTTCACCTGTACACCTTCTTTGAAGCTGTCGGACGCAGTTTGCTTTTATCTTGGGCATTTCTTAGTTGCCGACAAGAACTCATCGGCAATTAATCAAGTACTTCAAACAAACTACAGAAAATCTGTCAAACACTGGAATGTGAAAATCTTTTTCATATTCAAATATTTTTCATCTATTTTCAGGAGTATATAACCTCTCCCAACACTTTTATTTTCTACCATCAAGACATCAAAAGATCAGATTTCCCTAATTTTGCCGATTTCTTCATTAAAATGTCACTAATGAGGTAACCAAACACACTCGAACATCTACTTGTATGCCTGCCTTGTGCGACTCATGTTGATGAATGGCATTGGTGTCTTAATCTTAACTGACACGATTCAAGACTTCATTCAGATAGCCATAATCCAGGAATGTACAGATGATGTATATTTAAAGGGGTTTTAAATAAGACAACCAATGAGCCTGTGTCCTATTAGACCATGTAACCTCATAAGGTTGGTTTCCTCAAGATCCTCCTCCACGCTAAGTATTGTCGGCTCTTTAATTGAAGTCATCTTTAACACATACACAAAAGTGATATTTTCCGAGAATTTAGTGAATTTTTCACCTTTAAGGTTATTGTGGTGCGTGTAATATGTAATTTTCAATGACAGATGTGTATTGATGGACACCTCCTGGATCCCATTACGCTTTCTCTATCAGGGCGCCTCCTGGTCTGGGGCATTGGGTGGGATAAACATTCCTGTACTATGATCGTCTATGAGGCATGTACCCAGGTAGTCCAGACACTGCTTATTATTATTATTTATAACAGCAGGTAATGAAATACACTGATAGCTTCACATACAGTAGATCATGAGCATTTATCACAATGCAGCACATTCCTGGCACACGTCAATGTGAGCCAGGCTGTACCAGTTTATTCAAAGGGAAAGAACCACCTAGCCAAAAGATTAACATTTTAAGAAACTTAGATTATTCATTTGTGACACATAAGATGTTTATTCCTTTTTGAAATATTCTGAAATGAAGTATGAGCAGCTTAATTTAGGGTCTGTAGATAGATTTTAGGAAGTCTATGAACTTGGACTGTAAAATAACGAAACACTTCTTGCTGAGGTTTGACATTTCCTTCAATTACCAAGGTAATTAAAAAATTGTATTAGTACAAACAGAGCATGTCACCAATACAAGTTACAGAATTGCTCCAATCAAGTCTTGGTTGTTGCAGAGATCTTAAATTGTCCTTTACACAATATTACTTCAAAATGAAAGGGGTTGTCCACTTGAAAAAAAAATATCCTGAAATGGGGCAAAGGTTGGAGAAAGAGAAAAAAAAATACCTACCAACCTGCCCCCTGCTGCTTTGGAGCTCCCATGCAATGTGCTCCTCTTTACTTCCGGATTCTTGTCCCAACTCGCAGAAGAGGCTTGTGCTCTAATGTTAGTGAATAGAGAGTCAGTCTCTCCTGCAAGTCAGTACAAGAACCTAGATGTTAAGAGGAGCGGACTTCCAGGGAGCTCAGAAGTGGTAGCATTGGGGGACAAATAGGTAAGTATCATTTTTTTTCTTTTCTTGCCCACCCTTTCTTATTTTCAATGTAACTTTTCTTTAAAGGGGTTTTGCCACAATCTCATTTCATACCTCCTGTATCCTGCTCTTCAGCTCTGTGTGTTCAGAAGGGGGTGTGTGGGATGTGTTTGAATTGCATATCATGTGATCCAGCAGGCTGACATCACCAGGCCTTTCCTCTCTGAGTACCAGGCTTTTTTATAGGACTCCAGGGAACTGCACAAAGTCTGTCCTGGAAAGTGGGAATGGCCACTCACCCAACGCAAAAGCCCTTCCGTGAAAGGCAATCCATAGTTACCTGCATAGCAGCCATGATAGCTACATGTGTCAGCAACCTATGACTACTGACTACAAAATAGCTGCCTTCCCCTACCCAGACCAGGTCTTCGGTGGTACGTCTGCAACAGGTACTGCTGTACTCCACCTAGCGGCAGAAACATGTAACTGCCTAAGGTCGCTTTACCCCAATATATAGAAAAGCCTAGCAGACTCTAGTCCAGTTTATTTTTTAACATAGTAGCCTGTGGGTGGTAAGGACTTCACTCCCATTCACTCCAGATACAAACTAAAGAAGGCTTTTTTCAAGCCAAGCTCTCTTTTAGTCTAAAGTTACTTGCATGAGGTAATGCCTATGTTGCATTTTACACTGTAATCTTTCTCCATGACATGAATAAAACCTGTGTACACTTTTCCATTTAGGAGTGCCATTGTCCTTCTGGGTTTACTATATGGTATTTGTCATAAGCATCCTCTATAGGTATATGTCATACACTTTTTAATAGCTCTTTTGACTTACTCGTAAATCAAATGCCTATAGGTGACAGTCACATTAAATAGACAGCTAACTGAAGTATCCATCATCCATAGGCTATAATGGCACCCATTTATTGGATGAGTCATAAAATAAGTCATGAATGTCACTATTAGGCATCTATCACAGCCTTCATACTTATATGCTTAATGTAAAAATGTGATGTGAACTGGGCCCTAGTGTCTTCAGATTGTTGCATCTTTGTGTATGTTTGCTTACCAACTGCGCCTTCTATAAGGAGTGTAACTACGTGAAGTAATAATTGCTGTATCTCAATGCTGATCAGAGCACGTTGTGTAACAATTGATGTAGCGCTTCTCATTAACTTCTCCATTTTAAACAAAACACATAGTATCGTCTCATAGCCAGGATCAAACAGATTGTGCATCTGCTGTTAGAAGACCAGCTTGTCAAATGGTTTAAGAAACAAATGGCTTCTTTAGCTTTAGCCGTGCACTGGCAGCTTTCCACGATATATTAGAAAATATTGCTATGTAGCCAGATTCATGATAGCAGTAAGTACATGTATGGCTCTTTAGGTGTTGAGGAGTGCCTATCAGACAGAAGAATCATGTTTTCCAGCTATAGAAATATTTAATAATCCAATACAAATCCATGTTCTCCCTTCTCCTACAAGTTGTATCATCTTGGTTCTTTTACCATCAGATTTATCTTATTAATTTGCTTCAATAAACTATACTTATTTGACTGTATTTGTGTCTAAGATTTAAGCTTATCTCAGAATTCAGAACCACTTAGCTACAATATGCACCAGTATTAAAAGATCACCTGCTTATGTTATAAATCACATTTCTGGATTTGTGTGGGCTGTATACAGCTATATCAAAAAGTGCTTTATTTTCATTGAGAAGCAGCACAACGCTTTCAGGTAAAAAGCAGTCAACCACGTTAGGACTTCTCGCAGATTTTTTGTAGTGTTGTTGATTAAATTTTACCCTTTTGCACCATGTCTCATAATAGTACATCCCAGGAACTCAGTAATTCCCACAAGCCACTGAACTAATATGAGCCATTGGCAGCTGGCAGCTGTAATATAGAGCTGATACTTCACTCTTAGGCCATGTTCACACGGCTTAAAATGGGCCGTATTTCGGCCCGTAATTGCGCCGAAGTGCGCAAATTACGGGCTGAAAACGTCCCAGTCATTACGGTAATCCACAGTTCTCATAGAGAACTATGGATTACGTCTCCTCTCCCTGCTCGGCGAATCCACCACAGGGGGAGATAAGTGATGTGAATTACCAGCAGTGTATACGCGCCGCTGGTAATGCAAGTCTATGGGCCGGCGAAGTGTCGGCCCCCTGCTCACACCCCCACTCCCGCCCCGCCCCCGTCCACATGACGTAATTGCGGGGCGTAATTACGTCCCGCAGTTAAGCCGTGTGAGCATAGCATTATAGATGGGATTAGAGATGACTATTAACACAGGTGTTTACCTCCCAAAATCCTGAACACATTTATAATTTGCATTTCATTTTTTTAATGGCTTTAACCATTTTTATTGCAGTTTTTTTATGTATTTTTCCAAAACTTTGTGAATTAGCTTGTTCATTTTTTACGTGTTTTTTGTGATGCATGTTTCTCATCACATACCATGTGATCTATCGCATAGGTTGTAATGTGCAAAAATGCAGATAAATTTCAACACAAATGGTATATGGTGTGAAGATTGCTACTAGCTGCCTGAAAAAAAAATACTAAGGATGACATGTTTGAACGGGGCTGCACCAGATATCTGACGTTTTTAGAGTCCGTTATCAGGCACAGCTCTGTTCATACATAATTAAATCTCCCGCACGCCATTATCAGGCGCATTACATAGCACCTGCGGCACTTTGTAATGCGCCCAAACTCGTGTGGGAGGCGGGGTGCACTGGAACCGTAGCGAAGCTACATATTTATAGCTTCGCTATGGCATTTCTGGCAGCATTACAGCTGGAACAGGTAGAGCACTTTCAAAGTGGTATATCTGAGCCAGAAATTTTGCCCTAGCCTAGAATGCGCATGATTTATGACCCGCTGTAGAGCAGGTTCATAAATCAGGCGCATTCTATGCCATTAATTTGTGCATGAAATTTGGTGTTTTAACGCCAAATTTCATGGATGTTTCCCTACAGCTACAGAATGTTTCATCTTAAAAAATCTACCATTGACCCAAAAAATTAAAAAAAGGTCATTTCATATTTCCTATTAATTTACAGTTGCCATCTGGCTGTTGCATGTAGACATCCACTTAAAAAAGCATTTATTTTTGTGAAAATGCAATGTATGACACCAAACTAAATGCTGTGCACAGTTTTTATAGTGAATATAGTAGAGAAAATGTTTTGTGAATTTTGTAGGGCATGTAACAGGGAGAGCAGGTGGATCGGTTAGCAGTTGTAGGTTAGAGCCTTCTGGCCCATAAAGGAAACCCATGGTGAGCCCCTGGGCATGACAGGTCTATGGCTTCTTTTTAGGAAGAAAGGCAGATAAATAGACACAGAAAACAAAGGGTAGAGTGCAAGGTTCACACACAGTGGGCGACATGTATGAACAGGGATGCGCCACTTTTCTGGCATGTTTTAATCCAAGAAACCTGTCGTAGCTGTGTTCTATAGATGTATGAACAGTCGTACGCCAAAACTTGGCGCATTATGCACAGCAATTTTGAATCTGCCACAGAAATGCACCAATGATATGCTATGCATGACATACCACATTCCAGATTAATGAACCCACATACAACAGGTTCATACATGTTACATTCTACACTCCTCTATATCAACTTAGAACTGGCATGTCGGTGCCAAGTTTCATACAGGTCGCCCAGTATGTGTAGTCATGCACAGTAGCTATAAGGTGAGCCCCAAGAGTCAACTCTACTGATGGACCCCTAGAATCAACTCCATTGGTGGGCTACCATCGTCCGACACTGGATCTGTCTAAATAGTAAAATGAACACTTCGATTTATGATGTTATTAAAGGTGAGCTATATCACTATACTAAAATATACTATTTTAGTGAACAGCATGTTATGAATTATAAAAGCATTTTGTTTGCCTTAAAAAAGGCTGCAGTCTGCTTCCGTCTTTGGAGAACTCTTGTGCCAGCCAATTTTCAGAATCTTTGGCTTAGATGCCATATGAGAATAGATTTTATTAGCAAGAATTATAGTATAATCTTCCTACCAGCTGCCAGCCATTCCATTACAAATACTGTATAATGCGGCAACATACAGCTCATCTTCTGCACAATATATCAGTTATCCATATTAAACCATGACTTTAGATAATGGGGTCTGTAATCTGGAGATAGGCTAACATGAACAATGTAATTAAGTAGGTTATTCCGACATGTGAGATTTATGTCATCTGGAAGATATTGGTTAGGTACAACTACTCATTCAATTCTTGTAAATTCTGTTGCACTGTTAAAGGGAATGTATCATCAGAAAATGACCTGTTTATTTTTTTTTTTACTTTTTGATGCTAATATCTATATTAAAAATGAAAACCTGAAAATGTTATTTTTTATATACTGACCACTAAGCCTCAGAGTAAGCAGATGTTTACTGTGTTGTAGAGATCACTGTTCAGCAGTCATGTCATCATTACCACAGGCAGGACTACAAAATGTAACACCTTTTTTTTGGCTGTTAGTAAGGGTGCTTTCACACGGCGCGGTTTTTGGTGCGTTTTTTGTGCAGGAAGGCACAACAATTAATGCTATACATTGTTGCACAAAAACGCATCCAAAAAAACGCATCAACCGCACCGTGTGAAAGCACCCTAAGTGTTAGGGTATGTTCACATGGCTTATTTTAAAACGTAATTGCGCGCGCAGTTCACCGCGTATTGCACACCGCAATTACGTTAATTCATAGCTCTCATAGAGAGCTATGAATTATGCGTCGTCTCCACGATCGTACTGTTGGCGCCGCTGACGATGCGTACGCCGTGTATTTCCCCCTTCGCGCATACAATATGATCGTATTGTATGCGAGGGAAGACAAAGCGTAATCCTATGAATAACCGCAATTTATACGTGGCGAAATGCATGGCAAAATAAGCCGTGTGAACATACCCTTAGAAGGTGGAAGCCAAATAATGGCTTCTATATATGTCATGTAGGAAAGCCTGGTAGTGTAAGGCTATGTTCACACGGCTTAAAATGGGCCATATTTCGGTCCATAATTACGCGCCGGAGTGTGCCTATTACAGGCCGAAAACGGCCCATTCATTACGGTAATTCACAGTTCTCATAGAGAACCATGGATTACGTTTCCTCTCCCCGCCCGGCGAAGCTGCCGGGCGGGGAGATAATTGCCATGTGAATTACTAGCCGCAAATACGCGCCGCTAGCAATTCAAGTCTATGGGCCGGCGAAGTGCCGGCCCCCTGCTCAGTCCCCCGCTCCCGCCCCGCCCCCGGTCAGACGGCGTAATTGCGGGGCGTAATTACGCCCTGCAAATACACCGTGTGAACCTAGCCTAAGGGACCAGTCAGGGGCGCACGAGTAGACACAGAGTGAGGCCCTGACACTGGTCCCAACCACTGTCCCTGCCTTTTGGGGGGTGCCCGACTCATTAATAGGTCGGCCCCATAAGAAGACTAAGAGCTACATTAAATAAGTGCAGACACAAGACACAGACAAACAAACACAGAACACAATAAAGAGGGGTCAGACTAGCCAGGTAAATACCGGTTGGGCGAAGTGGTACAAAATCACAAAGAGATAATAGTCAGTAGAACAGCAGGGTCGGATATTAGAAAGGAGCACAGAAAAGTGAGGGCTAGCTATAGGCAGGAAAACCTCTATAGCAGGCAACGATGGTTGGTAAAGGAATCCTTTATTAGGGAACCAGAGGACACAGAAAGGAGGTAATAGGTGGAACAAAACAGAATACCGATAGGAACAATGAACTGTCAATCACCAAGACCAGCAAGGATCAAGATTAACGCGTGAAGTGCTGGAGGATTCCTGGACACGGGCGTTGGCCAGGAATCAATTAAGCATGCAAGAAGAAAGACCAAGTTCACACTAGAGAATACAGATGCAAGGCATTATGTAAAAAAAACACGGTTTTCATCGCAACGGCCGTGGCCGGCGACCAGAGCTCATAACTGGGGGGTCTGTCAGGCATGATCATGACAGGTAGGCTCTGCAAGAGACGATAATGAGTAATTTTAATACCTGCAGAATAAAGTAAAATATATCATTAATACACACGGTCAATGTTGTAAAAGAAAAAAAAATAGAACAGCTTGAATAGGAAAAAATTGCCTTTATAAAGGCAGAAAACAGTGTCAGAAGAGAGCTGCACGTAAAAAATACACATAATAAAAAAAAAAACATCACTTTTCCAAACTCTAGAACGGCGCAATATCAACAAATATGATATTGCAAATTGCCGGGAAAGACAGTAATTCAAAATCTGAAACCTATTCTCATTGGTCGGCAGAAACCGGCCAATCAGAATCGGAGCGACAGTGAACCATTAAAAGCTATGGGGAAGAATTGACCAATCAAAATCCCCGGCGGGATAATTCAAAATACAGTAAAAATGCTGAAAAGAGCTGATTGGCTGAGCTAGCGGGGTCTCGGCTAGCTCAGCCAATCAGAATAGGAGCGACAAAGTCCCATTCTAGCCTATGGAGAAGTGTAGACCAATCAGAATCCAGGGCGGGATAATTCAAAATACAGTAAAAAGACAGAAAAGAGCTGATTGGCTAAGCTAGCGGGGTCTCGGCTAGCTCAGCCAATCAGAATAGGAGCGACAAAGTCCCATTCTAGCCTATGGAGAAGTGTAGACCAATCAGAATCCAGGGCGGGATAATTCAAAATACAGTAAAAAGACAGAAAAGAGCTGATTGGCTGAGCTAGCGGGGTCTCGGCTAGCTCAGCCAATCAGAATAGGAGCGACAAAGTCCCATTCTAGCCTATGGAGAAGTGTAGACCAATCAGAATCCAGGGCGGGATAATTCAAAATACAGTAAAAAGACAGAAAAGAGCTTACTGACTGAGCTAGCGGGGTCTCGGCTAGCTCAGCCAATCAGAGCGCGAGCTACTTCTCCCATTATACTCTATGGAGAGATGAGCGCACTCAAATCTCGGCGCTCGATGCACCCATACTATTGATCCTTGGCTAACGAAAATAAAGAAATAAACATGATTTTATGGTCTTTTTTTTTTTTTTTTCGTTAGCCACATATTAGTATTCCTTTTATATACACATCGGCACAACTTCTGTAGTGTTATAATTTGATTTCAGCCATGTACAGTTTTATACCAGATTGCATTAGAAAACCCATAGGAGCGTCGCTCGCTCTCCCATTGGTCCAAATTACGGCGCCTCTTTTAAATTTCGATTCCCCATAGAACTCTATGAGAAAGCAGCTCGCGCTCTGATTGGCTAAGCTGGACGAGCCCCCGCTGCTTCAACCAATCAGCTCGTTTCTGCCTTTTTACTGTATTTTGAACTGTCCCGCCGTGGATTCTGATTGGTGTAAACTTCCCCATAGGCTAGAATGGGACTTTGTCGCTCGTATTCTGATTGGTCTAAACTTCTCCATAGCCTAGAATGGGACTTTGTCGCTCCTATTCTGATTGGCTGAGATAGCCAAGCCCCCGTTATCTCAGCCAATCAGCTGTTTTTAGCATTTTTTACTGTATTTTTAACAGTCCCGCCGTGGATTCTGATTGGTCAATCCTGCCCCATAGGTTTTAATAGTTCAGTGTCGCTCCTATTCTGATTGGCCGGTTTCTGGCGACCAATGAGAATAGGTTTCAGAATTTGAAATACTGTATTTCCCGGCCATTTCCAATATCCTAATTCTTGACTTAGGATATTGGAAAGTGATTTTGTTTTATGTAATTTTTATTTTTAATGTTTCAGCTCTTTTCCTGAGAATGTAGAACGCCTTTATAAAGGCGATTTTTGATTCATACTCCGCACCGACATGTGGAATGATTTCTCGCCGCTCCAGCCTGTCTTGCATCGGAACAGATTTTCGGCGCAGTCCCGCACGGCGCCTAAGTCCCGCACTGCGCCCCACACACTGGCGAGGCGCGGCGGACTTTTCCCCGCATGTATGAGGGCACTTCCTCGGACGGCGAATCTTCGGCGCAGCGCCGCACAGCGCCCATGTCCCCGCACTGTGCCCCACGCACTGGCGAGGCGCGGCGGACTTTTCCCCGCATGTATGATCTCCCTACCTCCAGCGGACAATCTCAGACGCAGCACCGAACTTCGCCTCAGTCCCGCACTGCGCCCGACACGCTGGTGAGGCGCGGCGGACTTTACATGATATGTATGAGCGCGGCCCATCCCCGACATAAATCAGGCGCAGATTCCGCCGGGAAACTGGCAGAAAACGGCGCCTCGACCCGGCGAGCTTCATACATGTGGCCCTTAGTTCTGAACAGGGAGAGTGCTCAGATTCATGCCGCCTGGGCACATGTGACCATCCCATTGATGGTCTGCCATAAACATATGCTTTGTTAATGGAGTAAATGGGTCTGTCTCATCTGGGTTCTGTATATGGGGGGTTCAGGCCTTGGCTATGTATAAAGAGGAAATATGGTCCAGTGTGTGATCTATACTCATCCTAAAGGTTAGGATATGTTCACACGGCGTAATTGTGGGGCGTACTCCCACGACGCGTGGGGGGGGGGGCTGTCATTGCTCGCGGCGCTTACGCCGGGGAGAGGAGGCGTAAGCTATAGTTCTCTATGAGAACTGTGGATTACCGTAATTTTGGCAGGTATCTCGCTCATATTAGAGCGTGTGAAAAGCGCACCGAAATTTGACCGTGTGAACATACCCTTACTGAAGAGGTCATTACTGTCAGTTGTCTTATATAAATGGGTGGGGCTCACATAGTAATTTTGCTCTGCACTTTTTATTACTTCTGAAAAAAAGCCATGAAACAGTGCCAGATACATCACACAACAAAAAACAGAGCCTCTATATCAATATATCTTGTAAGGGAAGAGCACCATATGTATAACAAAATAATATAACCGTTTGCATGCTTCTGGAGTTAGACTCCAAATTCTCCAAAAAGTCTTCCCCCAAAAAATTTCAGCTTGAAAATGGCTCTATCTATCTATCTATCTATCTATCTATCTATCTATCTATCTATCTATCTATCTATCTATCTATCTATCTATCTAATCTATCTATCTATCTATCTAGACATATATGAAACATATACAGTATACACACACACATATATATAAATATATATATATGTGCGTGTACACACACATATATTTATATTTGTACATATATATATATATATATATATATATATATATATATATATATATATATATTTCATATATGTATATATATATATAGGTTTATGGATAGAGATAGATACATAGATAAATTGACAAAACAAAATATATCAGTAGGCCCTTTTAAAGGCACTGACAAATTTTAATTGGAGAATGTATGTCAAATTGTTTATAGCACTATGTTATGCCCCTAGATAGTGGTAGTTACAGGCCAGAGTACAGCTGAGAGTATATTGAACCGTCCCAAAATATATGACTGATAGCCTAAGTTTTATATTACATATACCTTATCATATATTATTTATCATACGTCTTGAACGGCTCAGAGTGTTTCTTCCAGGAAAGCTATAAAGGGATAAGATAAATGTATCCTTTAAAAATATATGTTCATATATGGATCTGGATTATATCAGCCATGCATTTAAGGAGCTTCTAAAACTTTAGACTGAAGAAACACAGAATCTAATATTACAGCATGGACTACATATTTATAGATAATTAAAACTGTCTGGTTAAAGCTAATTGTTCATAATTTTTAAGAAAATACCAAGTTTAAAATAACATGGCTAGAGTTTCATTTGACATAAAGACAACAGTAATCTCAACAATTATCTAATTCTGAGCTGTAGGATTACTAGTTTGTAATAAAATATGTTCTGAATTGGTGGCATACTTCTCTAGGGTGGAGATGTTGCTGTGGTGCCCGAGCCCTAGTTTCTAAGGGAGCCCACATAAGAGAAACATCAGTATTAATAAATAACAGTGGCAAAAGGTTATGGATGACAGTACAGATTTGACTTCGGAGGAATATTTCACAATAAAATTTATTTTTAAAATAGTCAAAAATAATTAAATAAAACACTTCTTATAGTTGTGTACAGGCCTCCTTCTTATGCTTTTTCTGTTTTGTTTCTTCTTGCAAAATATTCCATGAATTTCAAACATTTTAATTGCATTTTTATAAATATTGTTGGTGGCTTTTTTTAAAGGGGTTTTGCCACGATGTAATGTTGACGTGGGATCCTCCAAAATGGGTTTTTAATCACTTTTCTAAATATATGTGATTACAAAAATAGCAGTCTGAGAGAGCTACAGCCTTCCTTACATGCCCTTGGTTACTTCAAAGTTTGTATTAGATACGGCCTGACAGGAGCTGCTGGACGGGCTTGCGCAGAGAGAGCTTCTTATCTGATGAGACTGAGCTGCAGAAGTTTTCAAGCCACCGGGTAGCAATATATTTTCTTTTGTATACAAAATAAACTAGCTGTAGTGTGATTAGATCCCTGCTTTATCTGATGACAGAGAACATGAAGAAGCTTTCAAGCTGCTGAGGAGAAAAGGTGTTGTCTTTTGTATATAGAATCCACAAGTTGATTATTTCAGTGAACATGTCACACGATCCCTTATGCAGCTCCGTGCTCTGGCTGTGTGCGTCTCTCTCTCTTTCAGCTCCGTGATTTGTTTACATTAACTTCTTAGCAGATAAGGCTCCTCCTGGTAAAACCCCTTTAATATTTTCATTCATTTGTAGCATACAAGTCCTATAGAGCAGCCTATGAGATAAATGCCACTAAAAACCCACCTGTTTTGGGGTGTGTTCCCCTCATCAGTGCAGAGTAAAATACTGACTGGCTAGGTGAGAGGTGATGAGTGTGGCTTAAACTGGGTAATGTTACTCATTAGGGAGAGGCACTATGTAGGTTAAAAGAAAGCACATTGTAAGAATGTAATAATGTGTATAACATTGCCAGCTGTAAAAATAGTGTGTGGTTCTCCTATCCCATGCAGGTAAAGACACACAAACATTATTAATACATTTTAGCATTATTTATAAGGGGTTGTCTGGTTATGGTATCTTCAATTGATTTAATAGGTCCCTGACGATTAGGGGCCGTTCACGCGGTTTATTTCGGCGCAGATTGGCGCCGTACTGCGCTCCGGATTTGCGCTGCAGTACGGCGCTAATCCGTCGCAGTAATTACAGTAATCCACCGTTCTCATAGAGAACGGTGGATTCCGTCGGTCCAACCCGCTCGGCGAATCCGCCGGGCGGGGGAAAGTGACCTGCACATTATCCAGGCGCAATACGCGCCGTGGATAATGTAAGTCTATGGGGCCGGCGGGCCGTGCCCCCGCCCCGCCCCTTATTCAAGCCAGAATTGCGAGCGCAATCCGGCTCGCAATTCCGGCTTGAATAAGCCGTGTGAACCGGGGCTTAGGTGACCATGAAGATGGAGGAATTGTGGAGTGGGTTTCTCACTGCCATTGTCACACCCTAGCTCCAATCTGTTGTTGGGGAATGCAGGAGAAATGTGACCAATGGCTGATAGAGAGATAGGGCAACATTTTTTTTTGTGCGCATTAATAGTGTAGAATGCGCCTGAATCTATGAACCTGTATCTATGAACCTGTTCTACTGCGGGTCATAGATTTATCGCTTTCTAGCTACAAAGCGACACTTCTTTTAAAGTGGTTTACCTGCTCCAGCAGTAATGTGCCTTGATTTGCCGTACTAAAACTATAAATGTGTAGCTTTGTACGGTTGTAGTACGACACCTCCAGCACGCCCCTCGAAGACAGGCTCAATACAAAGTGCGATGGGTTCTTTGTATTGAGCCTGATACTGGAGTGCGCCCACTTAAAAATATAGCAAACGGGCTGAAAAGAGGCCAGACTTCTGGTGCAGCCCCGTTCATACTCATCCCCCATAATGTTATACTGAGAACTTACTTTTTTCCATCTATATGCCCCAATAGAGTAATTTTCAAAGGTTTATCTAAAGTATTAGCATACCATGTTATTTGTCATATACAAAATAAGCATGTTGGCATCACTGTGCCTGTAAAAGTACAGTCTATAATATAAGAGTAGAAATACCCAACACCAGAGCAGGGCTGTTCCTAGGGCGGGCGAGGAGGGCGATCGCCCGGGGATCAGCCTCTGACTCTGCACGGTAGTTGTAAGACGGCCGCGCAGAGTCTTTCAGCAGCTGCACAGCAAACACTCGCTGTGCAGCTGCTGGTAGAGGGAGGAGGCAGGACGGATCGTTCCCATCCTGTCTCCTCCTCTGTATGTATCAGCGCTCAGTCAACGCTGTACATACACAGCAGCGTTGCAGGGGGCACACAGCTTTCACCACGGCCCCTGCGACGCTGGGTGTAAGCAGCATGATGACGTCACGCCGCTTACCCTGAACCCCGGCTTCGGACCTGGCCGCGCTACAGGGATCCTGGCGAGGTAAGTTTGTTGTGTATATTCTACAGTGAAGAGTCGATTCAGGAGAAGATGTCATAGCGTCTGGGACAGATGAAGAAGAGAAAGAGAACAACTCTTCAGAGAAGTCTCCTGTGAGTCACTAGATATAAATTTACTGTAATCACTTATATGTCTGCAGAACCTGTGTACAACTGATATCCATCTCTGTATGGTCACTGTATGACAGTAATATAGGTTGTAGTATAATGACCTATATTCAGTAATGGTATGTGTATTATTCAGTCACTATGTGGTGGTGATATGTGGTCACGGTGTTGTGTTATTCGATCACTATGTGCTGGTGATATGTGGTCTTAGTAGAACACAGGTACTATTTGTCTGGGATTCTGGTTTCGTGCAGCAGTGTTATATTTGGTAACTGTATCACTATTATTTTGTCGTTTTATACGTAGCACATTGTGTTAAAGATTTTTGTATATTTGGACTTTGGTTGATGGTGATGCAATGAGTCACATCGTAGCACATTATGTTACGAGGGGAGGCGAAATTTCTTCATCTCGCCCTGCCTGCACCAGAGCTATATTTTTTGGTAATCACATAGCCCTACACCCCACAAAAAATGGATAAAAAGTGAAAAAGGTTTGTGTGTGCCCCAATACCGTACTACTAAAAACTACAGGTCACAAAAAAAATCTCTTGCTGAGTTTTCACTGTTTCCACATTTAGAAAATGTACAAACTGTGTTAAAAAATACGTAAAAAATAAACAAGCAATGATTTCCCACTGCCTTTGGTTCAGCAATAATTGGTCCCGCTGACTTCCACTTTCTGGTTTGGTCACTAAGGTCATGCTATAGCAAGTGATTGGCTCAGCCGGCATTTTCTTTCATTTCCTGTGCATCAAGATGAGATCAAGAAATGGAAATCAGCGAGGTCTTCGTAAGTGGCAGAATGGCAATAGTGATTTGAGTGCTGCTTATTTTGGTTTTTTAAACTAATCTGCACCTTTTATAAAAAATAAAAACGTGTATGTCCCTAGACACTCATTGTAATAATAACATTCAGGTATTCTAGAGAATTGAAAGAATTAAGTTAAATATTCCTGACGATCTGGATTAGTGAAGAGGTAAATTATAACATTCTTGGTGGTCTGGCGTTATGATGATCTGGGGTAATGGAATGACCTAGTGCTAACATCTCTGGGTATCCATGGCAATGAAACTTTCAGATGATGAAGGTTATTTTGCAAAAAACACCAGAACAGGGTAGAAAATTTACAATTGAAGTCTATGTAAACTACCGGACAATTTTTGGCACTTTTTTGGCACTTTGTTTTTCAGAAATCCAAAGCAATTAATGCTGTGCATCTCTGCAAAAAAACGCACCAAAAGAAGCACCAAAAAATTGTGGTTTTTTTTATCTGTTTTTAACATGCACTGGACAAAAATTGGCTTTAGGATTTGGTTTGCAGTGAAGTTTTTGTCCAGTGCCGTGTAGACCTAGCCTAAAGGACATTTTAAATCAGGATGATCCCCGATACTGGCATGGAAAAGATTCTTCGCAGCCCGGTGAGCCGTGTCATTGTTGCCTAATAACAGCATTTGCAACAGCCATGCACTATGCAGCAAATTTCTACTGTTAATGCCGCTATGAGCAGCAGTTACATTTACAGATTGCACAGCCGACAAAGATTCATTTACTATTCCGATCAAACAGACCAATCACACAGTATTTTCCGCTTAAAGAATTACTTCAGAACAAGGGAACAGAAATGTTTGTCATTGTCAGCAAGAGAAATTCTGGGCTTTACAATTTTGTGTTGGCATTGTAACAGAATACATATTTTCAGGATTAGAAACAGAATGTGTACCAGACTGAATGAATCTAATTAAGTCTGAAATAATGTAGGTCATTTACTAACTGTAGCATATTACTTGGACCAATCAAAGCTCATCCATTTCTGTGAAAAGATTTGGCTTTTCAATTAGTCTTCTGTTACTCCTTGGGAAGTACTGTTTCAAGGAACATTTGGCATTTCCTAAATATGATCAGATATTGAGACCATTCTATATAAATTAATTATTCCGTATTAATATTAGATTGATGTTATAAAATAATACTAAATCTTTTTTTATAGCGCCAACATATTCTGCAGCACTTTACAATTCAGAGGTAACAAATAAAGATTTATTTTATTCATTTACATAGCGCTATTGTATTCCACTGTTGTGATTGCTGTTAGAGAGAAAGATAAATCTAACATTTTACAATTTAATCAAATAATAAACCATTGGGAGTGAGGACCCTGCTCACATGAGCTTACAATCTATAAGGAAGCAAAGAGGACACAAATGGTAAAAATGCTTGAACCTGATTTTTTTTTCTTTTTTTTGTAAGTATTACACATGCCATTACATGAGCCATAAGAAGACAGTAATCCCATCAATCCATTACATGCTAAGATCGGGTTCATATGTTGAGTTTTAGTTGCGTCTTTCAACTCCATCAGAAGGCAAGCACTAGAAAACAACGTATGTGTTTTTAAAAAAATACAGGCATTTTTAAGGCTAAATCGATTTTATTGATATGTCACAAGAAAGCACACAGCACAGAGTAATAAATATAAGGGAAAAAAATAAAGACAAAAGAAAAATGTAAGCAAAGTAGAAATGGACCAGAGTATGTGAAGTAAATACCAACCATGCTATGTGTACGTTCTTCATTTATAGTAACAACAGTCACAAAATCAACAACATAGAGACAAAAAACAAACAAATATAAGAAAACAGGAACAAACAAGAGGAAAGGATGTTACTGTAACAGAGCGTGCTGGGGTCCGGCGCCCGGGCCGCGGCCACTCGTGCCTCCCGGCCCCCGGCGCCTCCCATGCCGTGGATCGGGCACCCGACCCCAGGCACGGCCAGCCCCGGCATGTGCTGCGCTGCTATTCACCTGGCAGCGTCCTGCTTCCTCCTTCAGCGCCGTGCGGCAGTCTCTGCTTCTGCCTGCACTATCCCAGCCGGCCAGTAGGGGCACGCGCGAACAGCTTCTTATATTTAAAGGCACAGTACCTAATTGGTGTTCCCTTTCCACCTATGGCCTTTGGGCTGGGGCTTTATAAAGATACCCCTTCCTGTTGTCGGCGCCCAGTTTTTGGTGTCCATGCGTTAGCAACGTCGGTGTGCGTCTGCTAGCGGTCCCTCTGACGGTTCTGAAGTTCCTACATTTCCGCTCCTGTCTTGCTACTCCTGCCTACTCTGGTTCTACGCTCCGTTATCCTGCCTACTCCAGTTCCACGCTCTGGTTGGCCCTGTGTCCGCGCTACCTGCTTCGGCTGTCACCGCCAGGTCCTGCGTCGGGATAGCGACCTGGGGGATTCCTTGCAGCAAAGCCCGTCCTGCCTTGCGACGGGCTCCGGTGAAGACAATGGGCCCCTTAGGCTCCGTTTCCCGGCATAGGTTACGCCAACTCCTAGCAGTGACCGGTGGATCCACTTCTCGTTCGCTGAGCGGTCCTGACATTTACCAAGAGAAAGACAAAATCACCAAAGACCGTCGTTCATGTGTAACAACTTACGGTAATGAATGGCCTCGTTCACACGCTTATTTTTTGGGCGCGGATTGAGCCAAAATGTGCGCCCATTTTCCTCAGTACGGGCCCCAAACCACCCAGTCATTACGGTAATCCACATTTCCATAGAGAACTTGGATTTTGTCGCTCCTCCCGCTCGGCGATTCCGCCGCGGGGGAGAAAATGACATGCACTTTATTTTCGGCGCGCGCGCCGTAATAATGCAATGTCATGGGGGCCCACGGGCACTCCCCCCCGCGCCCCCCCCCCCTTATTCAAGCCGTAACTGCGGGCGAATAACCTTGAACATTGCCTTAAATCCAACATTTGTTTGGACCCCCCGATCCCCGAGACTGTCTAGGCGCCCAGATAAAAAGTTTCGTATTTCAGCATATATAGCTGTAACTTTCCATTTCCTTAAAAAAAATTAAGGCCCAAAGGGGGATACTTTTTGTGTCTATAGTTTTAACCCCCTTAACCCCCGGGGCCCCTTTTTGCCCTTGACAGAGCCCTATTTTTGAAATTTTTGTTCCA
>JAODAL010051462.1:0-26663 GCA_025379985.1 Phyllomedusa bahiana
AAAAAAGGGTGGAGTGGAGGGAGGGGGTGTAGTAATAATAAGATAATAATAATAATGTAGATAATTAGAACAGGGTTGAAATAATGAAAACTAAAAAAAAACTCTAAATTGCAAGCTGACCAAACGAAATAAATAAACTAGAATTATTTACTGCTGAAGAAAAATATGACAATGTAGGGATAACTGAGACATTGTTTGATGAGAGCTATGACTGGGTGGTTAACTTACAGGGTTACAGTTTATTTAGAAGAGATCGTAATAACCGGATTGAGGGAGGTGTATGTCTTAACATAAAATCCCATCTGAAGCCAACACTGCAGGAAGATCTATATAGATACAGGAAATGAACATGTGGAGTCATTTTGGGTAAATGTACATGGGGGTAATAACAATAAAAAAAATTCTATTAGGAGTCTGCTATAGACCCACAAATATAACAGAACCCATGGAAGATGTACCCCTCAAGCAAATGAATGAGGCAGCTAATCATAATGAGGTTGTAATTATAGGTGACTTCAACTACCCATACATAAATTGGGAAACTGAAACCTGTGGCTGTCATAAAGGAAACAGGTTTTTGTCAATAAGTCAAAATAATTACCTTTCCCAACTGGTGTAGGAGCCAACTAAAGGAAAGGCCCTTCTGAACTTAATATTGACTAATAGAGTAAAAAAGGTTGAGGTTGTCGAGGAGCCGCAATAACTTTACATTTCAGGAAGGCTAATTTGTATCTGCTTAGAGAGGTCCTAAACTGTATTGATTGAGACAAGGTCTTTAAAAATAAAAGACCAAGTAATACCTGGGAGATCTTTAAAAACATCTTAAGCACTCACTGTAAGAGGTACATACCTTATCTAAATAAAGTTATTAGAAACAGGAAAAAGCCAATGTGAATCAACAGAGATGTAAAGGAGGCAATACATAACAAAAAATAAAGTGTTTAAGCTACTTAAACAGGAGGGCAGAGAAGAGTCACTAAAAAGCTATAAGAAAAAATAATAGAATATGCAAAATAGTGATAAAGACAGCAAAGCTCAAGACAGAAAGGCATATTGTCAAAGAGAATCAAACTAACCCCAAAATATTTTTTAACTATATAAATAGTATAAAGATTAAAACTGAAAATGTTGGCCTTTTGAAAAGTAATGAGGGAGGTATTGTAGAGGGTGATGAGGAGAAAGCAAACCTACTAAACAATTTGTTCTCCACTACATTTACTGAGGAAAATGACATTTCTGTTGATGGGCAGAGGGATGAGGTAAACTCCACCTTAAATGTTTCTTGTCTAACCCAGGAAAAAATACAGCCTTAAGTAGATTAAAATAGACAAATCACCAGGACCTGATGGTATACACCCCTATGTCCCCAAATAGTTTATAAATTTGATAGACATGTCCGTAATCTTAATATTTATCAACTGTATAATAATGGGGTATGCCCCAAAGAATTGGCGCATAGCAAATGTGGTGCCAATATTCAAAATGGGGTCAAAAAAGGATCTTGGAAATGTATAACTCTGTTCCAGCATGGGTTTATGAAGGATTTTTCCTGTCAAACTAATCTCATCAGCTTCTATGAAGAGGTTAGTTCTGGACTCGATCTGGTGAGGCGTTGGATGTCATTTATCTTAATTTTTCTAAAGTATTTGATACTGTGAAACATAAAAGGTTCGTAAATAAAATGAGAATGCTTTGACTGGGGGAAAATGTTTGCAAGTGGGTAAGTAACTGGCTCAGTGATAGAAAACAAAGAGTGTTGATTAATGGTACATACTCAAACTAGATCTCTGTTACGAGTGGGGTACCACAGGGTTCAGTATTGGGCCATATTCTCTTTAATATATTAATTAATGACCTAACAGAAGGATTGTAAAGTAGAATATCAATTTTTTCAGATGATACTAAGCTCTGTAAATTAATCAACACAATATTGGATAATATGGCAAATAGATCAACAGCGTCCCAAAAATACATACTTTGCATTATTGCAATGTACAAATGGCAAGCCAGAATGTTAAAATGTCATAATTTTATTAGAAAATCATTTAAAATCCATAGGTAGATATACTGTATCATATAAACAAACAATACTAAAACACCAACCGTACTCATCAGTGTGCTGTCGGGTACAGACTGGAAAACGACCGCCACATTTCGGTGATGAACCACTGATTCTTGGTCTGAACAAGAATAAGGTCATGGTAAATTCACTAGCAGAATTCAAAAAGGGTCCGAATGCATTTTTAGAGTGCAATAATATATCAAGCTATAGTGACTACGATTCTGGAAAAGGGTAATTGATCCAGGGATTTACTCTGATTGCCAGTTTCGAGTCGGGAAGGAATTTTTTTCCTGAAAATGAGGACAATTTCCTTCTACTTCATGGGGGTATCACTGCTGTAGACCCACCCAAAGCCTAACCAGGAAGTGGGAGCCTGAAGTTGGCTGTGAAGATTAGGCTTTGTGACACAAAACTTTAAGGATATTAAAATGTTATTAAACAATGCAATGAATCAAACTAGTCAGTGAAATGTTTATTTAATCTATCTTAAAAAAGGGGAAAAAATTAAAAAAGTAGATACTTCAGTTTAGACATGCTAAACGCTGACACGTTTTGGGTGAAATTTCATCCTTAGACTGGAATAATAATAATAATAATAATAACAATAATTATAATCTTTATTTATATAGCGCCAACAAATTCTGCAGCACTTTACAATGTAGGGGTATAATTACAGACACACAGACATTACAAAGTGAAAGCTACTTACAGGTGAGACACAAGGTGTGAGGGCCCTGCTCGCAAGAGCTTACAATCTATTAGGGTGCCTGGGGGAGACAAAGGGGAAGAAGTGCTAAATTTACAATCGTCCAGCCATGTTTTATAAGTGTGGGGAGGTTTACATAAAACTGGAATATCTACTTATGTTAATATTTTCCCCTTTTTTAACATGGATTATATAAAATTGAAGTTTTATTGTTGGAATCAATAACTACACTAATTTGTGTTAGTCTTCAAATAGAAGCTACTTAAAAATAAGCCTTCAATAAACTAGAATCTTCTAATTACTGCCAAATATATACGATAAAATCAAATCTCCAGTATATAAGATAAGTCTAAGACAAATCTTAAGTATTTAATATCTTTTTTATACTTTTGGAATAGAGAAAAATACATAGGTATTACATTTATTGTGTTACAGGGATAATAATACTAGTAAATAATACTGTTAAGTTTCCCTGGGAAGTTGCAATAGAATTAATATTAGACAAATTACCTTCTTTTTTTAAATTTTGAATTATATATAGTATGAAAATGGTTGGGTTATGCATGCTTTAAATATGAAACCAGTAACTGTTTTCATTCATTTCATATGTAAGTGCTTATTGACCTAGCACTCACGTGGCACAGTATTTGTATGAATAACCAGAAAATTGAGCAGGATTCTATGTACCACCATAAAATGTTCTATTGAACGTAGTACGCCAATAGCTATTGTCTCCTAAAAGCACTGGTATGCAAAAGAAACAGTTACGTTATCGATTCACTTATGCTACAGTGGTGAGTCAAAAATTGTCTGCACTCCAGTTATATTAAAATTCCTGTTGGACATACTCAGGCCACAGCTTCGGCTCGGATCGCCCGCCGGGGGGACTGGTGTTCCCCCCGGCGGGCCCTGAGTGCCGGCGCATGGCGCAGCTACAGGGTCCGACCAGGCCTCTCTGAGACCCAGGATGCAGCCATCACGGCAGCTGCCTGATCCCAGCCGTTCAGATCCCAGGAGGCCGAGCAGCAGGCGCGCAATGTGATGACGTCATCGCGCGCCTGCTCCTGCGGCCCGCACTCGAGTGAGAGGGTGGCCCGGAGCAGGAGAAGAAGAAGGAAACAGGTGAGTATTATTTCTATGTGTTTTTATTTTAACTAATTACTGGCCCTGCCTGCCTATAAAACTGGGCCGGCCTGCCTAAGATAGCCCTGCCTGCCTATAAAACTAGCCCTGCCTGCCTAAGATAGCCCTGCCTGCCTATAAAACTAGCCCTGCCAGCCTATAAAACTGGCCCTGCCTGCCTAAGATAGCTCTGCCTCCCTATAAGTGTGTCCCTGCCTGCCTCACATAGCCCTGCCTGCCTATAAAACTGGCCCTGCCTGCCTATATACTGGCCCTGACTCCCTATAAAACTGACCCTGCCTACATATAAGTGGCACTGCCTCCATATAAAACTGGCCCTGCCTGCCTATAAGTGGTCCTGCCTCCCTATAAAACTGGCCCTGCCTACCAATAAGTGGCCCTGCCTCCCTATAAAACTGACCCTGCCTGCCTATAAGTGGCCCTGTCTCCCTATAAAACTGGCCCTGGCTGCCTATAAGTGGCCCTGCCTCCCTATAAAACTGGCCCTGCCTGCCTATAAGTGGCCGTGCCTGCCTATAAAACTGGCCCTGCCTGCCTATAAGTGGCTCTACCTGCCTATAAGTGGCCCTGTCTCCCTATAAAACTGACTATGCCTGCCTATAAGTGGCCCGGGCCTCCTATAAAACTTGGCCCTGCCTTTCAAAAAAAGTGGCCCTGTCTCCCTATAAAACTGGCCCTGCCTGCCTATAAGTGGCATCAGAAGCACTGCTTGCTGTAGCATCATAGAACAGTAAATTACCTCTTACTCCAATTTAGGATTAGGGTCGACTTGTACCAAAATTTTATCGGGTGATCAGATAGCAACAATTAGAGAGTTTGAACTAACCTGAATTTAAAGAGCTACACTAATCTAAAAGCCTAAAAACTGGGCATTCCTAGTTCTCCTTTCACTTGATAAGTCGTTATAATTTTACCTAGTCTAGGTGATGCTCTGTGAGCTAAACACATCAGCAGAAGCTGCAAAAAGCTTGTAATTTTTTTTATACTGTTTTATACCAAATGCACTGCTCTTTAATCCTCAGTACATTGCCTAGACAATTGGATTCACTTTTCAGTTAAAGTGAGATATTTTTAGGTATTATAAATAACATTTTTCTCATTCACCTAAGGCACAGAAAGATCTTAAAAAACTGAGAAACTTAAATTATAATACAAAGTTGAGTAACTTTTTATTTTTTATAGTGATTAGGTTTTGCTTTTATAAAATCAGGAATCCACCTTGAAACGCTTATATTGATAAAGCAACTATTTTAAATTCTATAAGCAGAAGTTAACATTCAGGATAAAATCTGACAATTAATAGCAAGAAGGTGACTGTTGTAAATAGATTATTTGTAGCACAAATCCAAGAAATAGCTGCAGTGGACACATGTAGCTCAGGGTTTCGGTGAAGGAACCAACAACTTATAAAATATCAATGTAAACTACAGTACTCCAAATTGTTCATTCAAAATTGTGTTCTTTATAACACCACATCGATTAGCGTTAAACATGAAGACAAAGGTAAATAAAAATTATTACCAAATACACGTTGTTCTAAAATTTGCTTCATTTCAGAGCAATTATTATCTCCTTCTTATTTACATAAGATTCTCAACACCACTTCTCTTTGACCTAGCAGTGGCCATTCTGGTGACATGAATCCCTTTAGGCACAGCTAGGAACAGGAGGTAGCAGGGTTGAAATGTTAGTTAAGACTGCAGAACATCCCACAGCCTGCAAAGGCAGTGGGAACTTAACGGTTGGGTGGGGTGCTCCTGTACAAACCATACCTCTGCGACAGCCAAATCCTTTATATTCTTCATGATTTTTTATATTGTTTCATGATCACAATAGCAGTGTAAAACTGTCCTTTAACAATATATAAAGATATAAAGAACAAAACCCAGATTTTCGGTTATACCCAGATATAAAGCTTTTCTGGAGCATATGTAATGACTTCACTGACTTTTTTTCTACAGAATATCACTGAACCAACCAGTGAGGTCACTTTAAAAGTATATCAATCATCCATAACATTAAATCCATGCACCTCATATTAAATACCTCCAGTTTGTGCTGCTCTGCCCGTCAAAGGATGACCTCAGCAAGACATCGGAAGATATCAGTGTCTTGTGGAACCTGGCACTCAGACATTAGCAGAAGGTCCTTTTAGTTGTGTAAGTTAGAAGGTGGGGCCACCATATATCAGACATAAATGCTCAATCAGACTGAGATTTGGGAAATTTAAAAAAAAAACAACTCAATACCTTGAACTGGTTGTCATTTTCTTTAACTTACCAAAGAAAGTGGAGTTTTCATACATGTCCCCCTTTGTCTTTATTCCTCCACAAAAGCTGCAAGATTATAACTCACAGCAGAGTCTTTATTAAGTTTAACAAACAGTGCATTACACACATTTTTATACATAAAATCCCCAACAAAGGTAATGTGCACTCCCCCTTCATTAACATATGTTCAGTAGAAACATATGTTCAGTAGAAAATAGAAAAACAATATGCTTAATTTCAATATACCTATTCAATATACTGATTGTTATTAGTAATTAATAGAAATGTTAGTTAATATCAAGTAACTATATTTATATAAATAAAGCATGTAAAGCATGTATCACTCACATATAAAGTTAAAAAGATTGACATTAGAGGTTCAACACTATGGCAAACAGAGCGGATGAGCCTATATCTACTCAACAAAAGTGAACATGCACCATAGTGTTCAATCCCGATACTGCTTCAGTGATTACTATGTAAGGATTTATGTTGACGAAACTCAAATCTTATTACCATACAGTCAACACATTGTGGCAGATGCAGACTTTTGCAAGTAATATATGTATATATATAAATAATTAACACAAATTAACATCTGCTGTATCTATCACATATTCTAACTCAATAAACTGTTTCTCAATATAAATCTCCCCCTACTACGATAGAAGAAAGATATTAACAATAATTCTATCTATAAATGTGTGTATCTCTTTTAGAAACAAATGGCATAGTTTCTAAGAGTAATGTAAGCATAGTAAATGCCATATCCCTATCATAAACCATAAAATAGCTGTGTAATACACTATCAGCACCGTTTGTTTATTAAAAACCACAGGATAAAGGTGCTAAACATTCAACTATCGCTATATAAGTGACAGTAAGGAGATCTACACTCATGATAGGAAGATTCAATCAATATCCAAAGAGTACCTGTGGCTCAAACCTACTTCCCAACAACAACTTATGAAAAACACCCCCACCAAGAGAAAAAAAGGAAAAAAAATGTAAGGGGTCTACACTACACATGTACATTTTTATTGACTCCGACAGTCAATGCCAAATGATAAAAAAGTATACACAGGACTTTTCAGATAGGGAATGAGGAAGAGATACTACAGTAGTGCTCAGCTGACATAAAGGGTGAAATGTATGAACGGGTCAGTTTCACTTTTCTGACGTTAAATGCGCCAAAAGTTAGTGGTCTGCCTAATTTGCCGATGTATGGCACGTTGAACGGACATGTTTGCCGCACTGTTACGACACTTTGTAATGCGCCAAAGATGTGGGTGCGTTCTGGGGGTGTGTCGTACCACATTCGTATTATTAGCCACATTAGCCAGCATAACTAGACACATTACTGCTGGAACAGGCAGATTTATCTCAATGTGGTCTGCCTGAGGCTGAGTTGTCGTAGTGGAACTAGATTTGCTATGAGGGCAAAAAATATCAATTATTTTTCAACTCATACCACTAAAATAAGAAAAAATTATTTAGGATAATCAAACTACATAAAATGTAATAATATAAAATAAATATTAAATTGTGTAATATAAAATTAACATTAAATTATATAACATCCAAAAAATATAAAATTATATCTTAAAAAATCTATATAAAATTATATAATTTTATATTAATAAATTAAAGAATTTAAATTAAATAAACCAATACAGCATCTACCTAAATCCTGTTCTCAATCAGGTAATATTATCAGTGATCACAAACACATTATAGCAGGCTATAAATAAAAGAAAAGGTGTTAGAATAGCATGTCAGTGAAAAGAAACTATGGTAGTGATCTTGCATGGCGCACCACATGTCTCACTAGGACCTGTGGTGTGCCGGCTATTGCAATATGTAGAATAAAGGCTGACCAACATTTTGATGAACGAAAATTAACATACTATAGAAAAGCATAAAAAGGTATTTTGTAAGATTTTAATTACAAAAAAGAAAACTATAAAAATCTGAACAAAATTTTATTGTTAACATTATAAATTATACATTACAAAATCAACTCAATGAACTGCTTTTAACTTCATAGAGAAGAACAGAAGCTCATAAGTGTCAATCATGCTGTTGAATGTTTTTCTTTCTACCACATCACAGTGCTCTGTCAATCTCAATTTGTGGTTAGAATATTGCAAAGCATAAGTAACTATTACTGTCAATCATAGTTAGAGAACCTGTCACATAGGTTATTCCCCCCATGCTGAGGACAGTACAAGCTAGTGGCAGACATGCTGTTTCCAGCGCTGTGTCCCTTATTCTATAAGATGCAGCAGTTTTAGAGCATTTAATGCTCAAATCTTATTCATGAGCAGGTGTCCCCCAAAGGCTAGCCCCGCCCACCTGGCGTTTTTTTCACATGGTTTACCTTTTAAAATTATTTAGGTGGATTCACTTGTGGGTGGGGGGGTTATTCTAGGTGGGGGGGGCATAAAAAGGGGGGACTCTTTTCATGACACTTTTCTGGCGGGGAAAACCCCAAAATTTGAGCATTAAATATTTTTAACACAACAGAAACTTAGGGAAAAAGGGGGAACAAGCACTGGAAAAACAGCAGGGTCTGTCACTCCCCCTTGTTCTGCCCCTACCCAAGGGGCATAAACTAAGGTGACAGGTTTTAGCAAAATTTTTTCCCTTTTTCGGTAAGACAGGAAATTTCATTGAGTTTTTTTGTAATGAAAAATTTATTATTTTTAATAATAAAATTGGCCCCAGTTTTTTTTGTTTTTTTTTTTTTTTTTTTTGTTTTTTACTAAAATCAAAAAAATTTTTAATGAATGGTGTTTCATTGTTAAAAATTATTTTTTGTTGTTGTCAGCCTTTACTACGCATATGTCAAGAGCCAGCAAACCAAAAAAAGGTCTTTGGGGGGAATGTGGTCCCACCAAGAAAGTCACTCCCAATTTTTCTATACACTGCCCATGCTTTTTTAAATTTGGCTTTTCTTTTTTTGAACCCTGCTGTAAATTTTTTTGGGTAATCACTGATAATACGGGTTAAATAAGGGATTTTGGTAATACTGTATTGGTTTTCTAATTTTATATTTTTTTGCATATGAATTTTATAATATATAATTTTATATTAATTTTATATTATTTAACCCCTTACTGCCACAGCCAGTTTTGACCTTCTCGGTATAGCCCCATTTGTGAAATCTGAGGTGAAATGTATGTGAGAAAAACTTTTTAAAACATTTTTTTCCAAACCATTTGATACAGGGGTTTTTTTTCTTGTGACACATTGGGCCCCAAAGTATGAAAACTGTCAAGGTGAAAACCCTCCCCTTTTTGCCCATAGAAACCCAATCAGTGTGAAAATTTTAATTTCATGTATTTGCTCGGGATAAATGAGAGGGGCTTGATTGGTTGCTATGGGCAACAAATTTGATTTTTTAAAATGACAGTTTTCATACAGGGTGGCCCCAATTGTTTTAAAGGTTAGAAAAGGAAATTTTGTGGTCCATGCAATCCTTGTTTTTTTGTAAAAAATTATAAAAAATATCGTAAAAATTTGGGAAAAAATTTCAAACTTAAAAAATTCCTGTGGTAAAAACAGATAGTTTTTCCCACTCCAAAGTTTATAACTAGAAACTACCATATGTCAAATTTTTGTTTGGCACTTTTTTTAAAATTTGTCTTTTTAAATGTCTTTTTTTTTGTTTTTACAACATTAGGGGGCTTAAAAAATTTAGGGTGCCCACCATGAAATGTTTTCCCCCTTTTTTCTGGCTTTACAATAAAAACCTAATTTAGCAGTCCCCCGATTTTCTAATGAAACCTAATGAATATTTTGGCGCATTTTTTTTAAGACTCAAAAACTTTCAAATTTGGCCTAACATGGGGGGATGTTCTGGGGTTTTTCGGGGGTGTTTAGGGAGATTGTTGCACCAAAAACTTTTTTGGAAACACTGAATGTGGTTCGGCAAAACAGGCGCAAAATTGTCGCCTTTATTCTTTGGTCTGTTTTAAATGAACACAAATAAGAAATTAAGAAACTTCAATCCAGGTAGCTATTTGAGGAAAATGGGGGTTTGCCCTTAAAAGAATCAATCCCACATGGGGAGACCACCGTGGCCCCGTCATTTCTTCGAATTGGGTTCCCCAGGTACAAAACCAAGCTTTTTGAAAATTTTGAACAAGTGTCCTGTATGGATACAAAGCTTAACAACCCCGCTGTGCAGGTAAGCAATTTGGTTTTTAAAATTTGAGTCTCAATTTCCAAAAAGGGTTGAACGAAATGTTTTAACCTCCTTTAAAATTTATAAATGTAACTGCTATTACTTGTTGTTGGGCTGTAAACCAAATTGTTTTTGTTTTTGTTGTTATTTAAAAGGTTTGCAAAATGTATCACTAAAGCAAGTTCTATAAAACTGTTTCAATGTGAAGTTTTCCCCGTCACACTCGGGGCATATGGGCAAGTGACGCCGGGCTGAAGAAGGGGACACAACTCCGAAAAAGTCAACATGGGCCCTTCGGCGTTTCCCCGTGTTGAGCTTCGCGCTCAGAGTCTTGCTTGTTTCTCGCATCTGCTTATACCCTTGGAGTACTTTCATACTAAGAAGACAAGCTAAGTGCTATCCATTATATTTAAGTACTTTATTGTTCTTGCATAACAATTTATAGGTTTTTTTTCTCCCTATAGCCTGTAAATTTTGTGAAAATACCCCGAAAAATTTTTGGGGACGAACTAAACTAAGTAAAAAGAAAAGTTTCCCTTTGACGTTAAACCCTTTGTGTGTTGGGGCTCCCCTTTTTTTAATTTTTCATAGGCGCATTACTGCTCTTTATAGGGCAACCCTTTAAAAAACAATTTGGCTGCCGACATTGAAGAGGGCGAGGTGGGGGAGAGATTTGCCCGTAAAGGGGGGAAAATTAAAAACCAAATTTCCCCAAATTACAACCCTACAAATTAAATAAAAAATTTTTTTATTTTATAATTATCAAAAATGTAAAATTTTTTTAAAATTATTTAAAATTTTGTCAAAAAACCCAATGGGAAAAATCCCGATGATAGAAATTAAAAATAAAATATTTTAATAAGCCCAAAAATACATTATAAAAACCCATTTTATTATTTTGTTCAAATTTTTATTTTTTAAAATTTTTTTCTACATTAAATTTTAAAATTTTTTTTGCTTGTTCCCACCCTTTAAATTTACAATTTCAGCAAAAGGCCCGAAACACCACCCGGTATTGCTGGAAACTTGTGGTTTCCCCAAACAGGATAAAATTTTTTATTTCTTTTGGGCCCTGCCTTTTTCCCCCAATGACTTTCTTATCATCCAGCCCGTCTATGACCCCTTAAAAACTTTGTTAGGCTCATTACTTATGCTTTTAAGATTCGTAATGCGCCTAACAAATAGGCGAAAGGAAAGCGAAATTTTTTTGACCCCCATTTATGAATGCACAAAAAAAACTTTCCCTACATCTGGCCACTTTATTACAATGAAAATGAGAAAATTTCCCCTTTTGAAAAAACCCCCCCTTCATTCATACTTGTCGGAAAAAAATAATAAATTTTTTACATTTTTTAAAAAAGGGAAAAATTAAAAAAGGGCCTGGTTTGGGGGAACCCCATAAAAAGACTCCCTTTCTAAGAAAAACTACACCCCTTAAAGTATTTAAAAAAAGTGTTTTTGGAAGTTTTTAAAACCCTTTTTTTTCACAGAAATTAAACAATGTGGAGGTTTAAATTTTAAAAATTTTACTTTTTTTGCAGATTTTAAAAAAGGGGCAATTTTATGATTTTGGGGTTTTCACTTTTCTTCTGGGGGTATAAAGCGCCTTTCTGTTTCCGGAAAATTTCTGTCAGACGCACCTCCCCCATGTTTTTAGGTACATTAGGCTCCCAAAGGTTTTGCCCCTTTTTAGTGCCCTAACATGAAGGGGCAAATTTTTTGTGGGTTTTTCCCGGGTAGGACCCGCACCACATTTCGAAAACACCAAAAGCATGTAAAGAAAAGCGGGTTGGCAAGTAAAAAGGGGCATTAAAAGCCCCCACCCGGGCCAGACCTATTTTAATTTTGGTCTTTTCCCTTGGGGGAAACGAAGTTTGGGCCCCGCATTTTTGGAAGCGGCCAAGGTTTTAAAGGAAAAAAAAGTGAAAAAAAGGTGCCCCTTTATGCCTTGGATCTTTTTACATGGGCCCCCTAAAAAATTTTTTCCCCTTATTCCAAGGGGGAAAAATGGTAATTTTGACCAAAAAGGGGAAATTTCAACCCCAGCATCGATTCCCCCGATTCTGCATTGTTAAAAGGGTGGGCTATATGTGGGCCCTAGTACCAGTTACCCCCTTTTTTTCTCAACCCCAAAGCCCAAACCCAAACCACACATAAAAAAGGAGCATGTAATCCCAAAAACGGGGTTATTTTTTCAACCCCAATTTTTTTTTAGGCCCCCATTCCAGGTTTTCGGACAGCCATTTTTGCTAAAAAATTAATAAACAAAACCCCAAAAAGCCTATATTGGAAAAATTTCACCCTTTGAGGAAATATCCAGGGGTGCAGGTGAGTATATCGACCCCCCCAGAGGTTTTACAAAAATTTTTTTTGCATTAAAGGGGGGAAAGGGGAAAAAAAAAAAATATATTATTTTTTTTCAAAAAATCTGCCCAAATTTTGGGTGAAAAAGTTCATTTTTTTCAAAAAAAATTTCTAGAAAAAAAGCCCCACCCCAATTTTTTTTTAAACAATTTAATCAAAGTTCGGGGAATACCCCATATATGGTTTTAAAATTGGGTGTTTTGGGCGTTTTTTTGGCAAAGGGTGAAAAAGAAGGGAAGGAACCCAGATTTTGGGGGGGGGGGGGGGGGGGGGGGGGGGGGGGGGGGGGGGGGGGTGCCATGTAAAATTTTGCAAAAGGGCCCCCCCCCCCAAATACCAAAACAGGTAAAAACCCTTTCCCAAAAAAGTCACCCCCTTTTGGAAATTAAAAACTCCTCATGGATCTCATTAGGGGTGTATTGTGCATTTTGGATGCACAGGTGTTCCATAGATTTTGAGCATTGGGCTATGAAGATGTGGGGGAAAAAAACACAGTTCTGCCATTGTTTTTAGGGCTTTAATTTTACAGCGTCCTCTGTGCAGTGTAAAAGACAAAATAACTTTGATCACTTTTTATTAAGGTTTTTTTTAGGGGGATTTTTTAACAAATTACAGGGAATCCTGAGTTTTTTTTTTTTATTTTTTTTCAGCGGTCACTGTTTTCAGTATTAATAAAATTTACTTTAATAATAATAAAAAATAATAATAAAAGATAATTTTTTAAACACAGATCGATACAAAATTTCAGTGGTACCCCCAATTTTTATATTTTTATGTTTTTTGGCTTTTTCACAAAAAAAAACACTTTATTCAAAAAGGAAAACATGTTTTAGCATCCCCAAAGTCTGAGAGGTATAACTTTTTTATACATGACAAGTTAGTATACGTGACCCAAAACAAATTTTGGCAAAAAGTGGCTGCACCCCAGAAACAAAAAGGGGAATTTCCTCCCCCCTTTCTTTCCCCTTTGCTGCCACGGACGATCGTGGAAAACTAAGGAGTTAGCTCACTCTGGCCAAAGGGTGATGCAGCAAAGGGCTAGCTGAAAAAATCATCCCGGCTGTCCCGGTGCATCACCATGGGCCCCCATGGGGACCAGTAAAAAGCAGTTCCCGCTCTGCAAAAGGTTGCCCTTTGTAACAGCGATTTGAAATCCCTTATGGGGAAAAGTGAAAAAAATGTAAAAAAAAATTAAAAAAGTAAAACACAAGCATTAAAAATAAAATAAAAACCTGTACACCCGTTTCCCCTTTACAAACGGCAATAGCAGCAAAAAATAAATAAAGTACACATATTTGGTATCGCCGCATATGTAACAAACCACCATTAATAGTCACATTTATTAAACTTTACAAGAACAGTGAAAAAAAAAAAAAAACACACAAAATTTTGCGTTTTTTGTTTTCACCCCACACAATAAAATCGAATAAAAAGCAATCAAAAACTCATAGAAACACCAAAGTGGTGCCAATTAAAATGTCAGTTCAACATAAAAAAATGGTTATCACTGTAATTATATCGACCTGCTAAGTAAAGATAGCATATTATTTATTCCACACAGTGACCACTGTAAAAAAAAATAAAAATTAACACTACTAGGATTGCTGTATTTTGTTCAGAACAACTCACAAAAACCTTAATAAAAAGTGATCAAAGGGTCATATGCCATAATGGTACCAATAAAATCATCAACTCATCCCGCAAAAAACAAGCCCATAATGAGCTCCACATATAGAAAAATAAAGAGTTATTTAGGACAACATAAAAACGCAATTTTTATAGATATATTTCTATTGTGTAAAAGTAATAAAACAAAAAAACTATATAAAATTTATATCATTAAATTTGTACCAAACCACATAGTAAATTATCCATCTTTAAACACTGCACAGCGAACTTTGTAAAATTGAAACCCAAAAAACAATGACGGAACTGCATTTTTTTTCCCACCATTTTCATGGCCGAATGCTAAAAAAAACTATGAAACCCCCGTCACAAAATGCCAAAATTTACCCCCTCTAAAGTTCCAGAGGGGTTTAAAACCCCAAAAAGGGGAACTTCGGAAGGTTTCACCTTTTTGGTTCTTTGGGGGGTTTGAAATGCGACACCCACCAAAAAACGGTTCCCCAAAAGCCAAAATAGCCCCCCCCTTTTACGCCCGCCACGCCCAACAGTAGTTTAACCCATATGAGGGGAAATTTTGAACTTTGAAAAAATTGTTAACAAAATTTCAGGGTTTTTTTTCCCCCGGGTTCTTTGTAAAATAAAAATTGCGATTGTTGAAAAAAATTCTTCATTTTCACAGTTTTAAAAAAATGTTTGAAAAAACCTGTGAGGCGAAAACTAAATACACCCCTGGGGTATATTCCCTTTGCAGTGGTTTCCAATATGGGTTTTTTAAGGGGGGTTTTTTTAGTTTTGCCCTTTTGGGTCCGCAAAACCTTTAAAAGGCGCCAAATAAAGTGGTAATGAAAATGAGACCCCGATCCAGTAGGTGCCCTCCTACTTGAGGCTTTTGGGTTGAGCCAAATAGTGCAGGGGGGCCACATATGAAAATATCCTGAAAATATCAGAATCTGGGGAAATCAATTTTAAAATTTGCATTTTCCGGTCTTACCCCCGTTTTTTGTAATAAGGGATAAAATTGAAAAAACTACAAAAAAAGTAAATTTGAAATTTCCCCTACCTTACTTGAATTTCCATGAAACACCTGAAGGGTTAACAAACTTCCTAAATTCTCTTTTGAATGCTTTAAGGGCTGTAGTTTCTTAGATGAAGTAATTTATGGGGGTATCTAACTACAGGCCCAATCAAAGTCAGGCAAACTGGAATTTTTCCCTAAAAAAAAAATGTAGTTGCAAATTTTCAGAAAATGTAAAAAATTTACTGCAAATTTCTAAGCCCCCTAATGTACCTAAAAGAAGACAATTAAAAAATTATGTCGACCTACAGTAAACATATGTTAGTTGCTAGTTATAAACTATTTTGAGTGGAATAACTATCTTGCACACAGAAATTTTTTAAGTTTGAAAATGGTAAATTTTTCAAATTTTGCCTGAACTTTGACTTTTTTCAAAAAATAACAAGGACTTTTTGGAACAAAATTTCTTATAACCAAAGCAAAATGTTCAGAGAAAACAGTCTCTGAATCCATGGGGGGTAAAAGTGTCAAAAAGTTTTCTCTTTTAAAATTCAAAATTTAAAAAAATTGGGCTCTGTCACAAGGCCAAAACGGGCCCCGGGTGAAAGGGGGTTAATAAATTTGTTTGCACTGATTTTGTATACAACCTACTGTTAGCTATTAACCTCTTTATGCAAAAAGACATACTGATATGTAATGATTGCTAGTCATTTACCACAATCAGGTGTACAAGTACGCCCAAAAGGAAGTAAAACCACATGGGGAGCCCGCTCATTAGGCTTTAATCAGTGTATTTAAACCAGCTGTCCCCATTGCTTTTTGGCCCAACCGGGGTTTTTTCCCCCTTAGCCCCGATTAACCCCCTTGGATGGAGGTAAATTTGCACCCCGGGGGCATTTAAAGGGGGGGAAAAAGTGGGAGAGGGCTCCGACTGTCTCCATTAACACCCTTGCGACGCATTCGCGGGATGCCAATGACTTCCATAACAACCCTGGAACCTAAAAAAAGGCTTCAGCTGTCTGCAATTGTATGTATTGAAAACATGACACGAATCAATTTTTCCTATGGGGAAGTGAAAAATTATGTGAAAATTAAAGAAAGTGAAAAAAAAAGAAAAAAAAAAGTAAAAAAGGGCGCAACCCCTTTTTCCCGTTTAAAATTAAATAATTTTTAATAATAATATAATTGTATAAATAATATATAATATATATATATAATATTATATATATATATAAATTTTTTTATTAATCGCGTAATGATTAACCTGCTGAGTAAAGTCGGCATACCATATACTGCACGGTGACCGTTGTAAAATCTGACTATAAAAATCACTACCAGCATTGCTGTATTTTGTTTATCCTACCTCTCAAAATCCTTGATAAAAAATGGTCAAAGTGATATTTGAAACATAATATGGTACAAATGAAAGGTCAACATACCCTGCAAAAAACAAGTCTTTTAATCGGCTTTATATACTGAAAAAAAATGTGGCTGTCACACTATGACGAAAGAAAAACACATTTTTTACTAGAGCATTTTGTAACGGTCTGGTAGTGGATCCGGGGACCCCGAACGATGGTGGGAAAACCCAGCCAGGGAGCGGAAAAATTAATAGGTCCCGGGATTCACGAGCCCGCCTAAAGCGGGGTGGGTTTCTGCGGGGGAATCTACCAGGGCGCTTCCACTGGCGGGACTTTTTGCGGTGGCGGCCAAGGGTGGCGGGTACAGATTGTCAGCAGGGCCGCGAGGTCGTGCGGGACAGGGAAAGGGAGCAAGGCGGGTCAGATTGTAGCGGACAGGCAAAGGGTCAGGGGGGTGGCAAGTACGTGGTCGAGGACAGGGAAGGTACGGTACACAGGGAAAAAAGAACAAGGGTTTCTGAAAACCTTTCAGTAGGGAAGGGCATAAAGATCCGGCAAGGCTGCCAGGAAAAAGGGGCCCCTTTAAAAAAAAGGGGCAGTGCTTTAAGACCCAATTTCCCGGGGGACGTCCCTTTTAAATTTTTCACTGCGGCGCCCGCGCGCCCTGGGGGCGTGGCCGCAGGCCGCGGGACAGAGAGGACAGAGCAGGTAAGTGGGAACTTGAGCGCTGAGGTGGGCGACAGACCCCCCACCCGCGGTAGGGCCGCGGGGAAACCGGACAGAACCCCGCCCCCTTTGCCCCCCCCCCCCCCCCATCTATCTGGAGTGGAGGAATTTTTGGATGATGCTTCGGCCAGGACGTTCCCCTTTCCGGGCCCTTCCCAAGACCTTTTTTGGGGCCCGGGAACCCCCTTCCCAGTAAACAAAGAAAATATCGTTCCCTCAGTCCCCCTAAATCCCCAAAAAGTTTTCCCTTTTTGACCCAAAGCCTTTGGAGGCATCAGCCACAGGGGGGAAAAGGGGGACAGCCTTATGAGAGAAAGGGATTAAGGACCAGGGGGTTTCATTAGTGAGACATAAAAGGGGATTTTGGGTTTAGCATGGTGGGAAAGGGACCCGGGGAGTTTATAGGCCACTAGGATTAAAAAAATTTTTTAAGGACCTGGGAAGGGCCCTAAAAAGGGGGGGTCCCACCCTTGTAGGTTTGGGATTTTGGGGGGCGGACAAAACCGGCCGGGGGCCAAAAACCTTGTAACCGGGGTAAAAGACAGGAGGGGGGCTTCTTCTTTTATCGGGTTTTCGCCTTAAAGGCCCCCTGACGAAAAAGGGCGGGGGTTTTGGCGGGTCAGGGCCCAAAAAGGTTCTTCATTTTCCGGGGGCCCAAGGGGCCGCCCAGGGGCCCCCGGGAGGGAGTTTCCAGAGGAGAGGGGGCGGGGTTGCAGACCTTATACGATGTAAAAGGGGAAAAAACCCCCGGGGGACCCCCGGGGTCTAGGATTTTGAAATAAAAATTCCCCCACGGACCCAAAATTAAAGGCCCAGTCTCTGGGCTTTGCAGAGACAAATTGGCGTAGGTAACCCCCCAAAAACCCGGGTTGGGCCCCTCTCCCCCGGCCATTGTTTTTGGGGGTGGTAAGCAGAAAAAAGAAAGCCCGAGTTTTCCCCCTGGAGTTTCAAACACAAACCCCCCCAAAAATTTTGGAAAAAAAACTGGCCCCCCCGATCCCGGGGAACAAATTTGCTGGGGGGCCCCCCGTCCCAGACGAAAAAACATGATGAAAGAATAGCTCACCCAGGCGGGGGCAGAGGGCGGGCCCAGAAAAGGGGGAAAAAAATTCCCGAAAATTTTGGGAAAAACCCTTTAATCTGTGATCACCCAGAAATGGGGGTTCCCAAAGCTGAAGGAGGGGATCGGTTACAAAGCCCAAGCAATGGGGGACCAGGTTGAGAGGGATGGGTATGGATGTAGAAAGGCCTGCCAAAATTTGTGCCCTGGCCCTTCTTTTTTTCCCGGGGACAGGAGTTAAAGACTAAAAGAGTTTTTGAATATTTTTAACGAGGTCTGGCCACCAATAAAACCCGGGATATCAGGGGGGAAATTTTTTTTTGGGGCGCCAGGGTGCCCGGGGAAACCCCAAAGAGCAATGACCCCTTTTTTAAGGGATATTTCGGGGGGGGGGGGGGAGAAAAGGGCTTACGAAAAGGGTCTTCCCCAAGAGAACCTTCCGGGAGGTAAACCCTGGGCAGCCGGGGAAAAAGGACGTTCTGGGGGAATTATGGCTAAAAGTAGTTTCTTAAACCCCCCACGTCGGAGGCACGAGAGGGGAGCGTCGGCCTTCACGTTCTTTTCTGGGGGGCCCGGGGAAAGGGGGATCTGGAAGTAAAGGGAGAAAAAGACCCGCCCCCTTTGCCTGGGGGGGTTAAGTCGCTGAGCCTTTGGAGTTTCTGGAGGTTTTTGTGACCCAAAATTTGATGGAATGGGTTTGGCGATTCCCCTTTCCAGAAAGGAACGCCTTTTCCTCCAAAGTCATTTTGATGGCAATTTAGCCCCGGTCGCCAATTGTGAAAACCCTTTTGCCGGTGAGAAGGCCCTTGGAAAAGAACCCAACCCCGGTTTACTCTTTTTCCGGGGGCCCCCTTTATGGGGAAAAATCTCCGACCCCCACAATGGGGGCATCAACTTCCAACGTAAGGGTTTTGTGGGGCCCCGGGCCCGCTATAAAACCCGCCCGCAGGGGCAAAGGAAAGACTTGAGCTTAGAGAAACCTCCTCGGTTTTCAAGGGGCCAGAAAAGGGGGGTTACGTTTTCATCGTAACCCCCAAAATTTTTAGGAGCTAAAAACTTTAAAAAAGTGGGGGGAATAAATTTGGAAATAGTAGTTTCAAAACCCCCAAGGAAACGCTGAAATGGCTCGCAAGCCAAACTGGGCGGGGCCCCACTGCAACAGGGCCCGGGACGTTCGTTTGGTTTCCCATTTTGTAACCCTTGGCAGAGATGATGAATCCCAGAAACCCGGAAAATACGGGTTTTGGGGGGAAGGGGGCCATTTTCCCCACCTTGGCTTTTTGGTTTGGTTATCCCGGAAAGACCTTCAGCCCCTGAGGGACAGGGCTGCGGGGGGGTTTTCGAGGCGGGAGATTTACACCAATAAATCTTCCAGGTAACCACTAAAACAGGTGTATAGGAGATCTCAAAAGAGGGAAATTTACGAGCTCCTGGAAGAGGGCGGGCACTTTTCACTTTTGGGAAGGGAACACCAGGTACTCAAAGTGCCCCACCCTGGTGTTAAAAAGGCCCCCCCCCCCCCCCCCCCATCCCCCATTCATCCCCTTGTGGATTCGGACCAAATTTTTAGGCCCTTCTGGAACCCCAGTTGGAGAAGATCCTTGGCCCCGAAAGACGGTAAAAATCGCCCCGGATCAAGGGCAAGAGGGTCCCGGTTTTTTTTAACCTTTGACCTTGTTCAGACCCCGATAGCGATGCGGGGCCGTAAGGAACGTCCTTCTTTTCTACGAAGAAGAATCCCGCCCCCACGGGAGAGGGGATTTTTCGTAAAAAACCCCTTCTGGGAATTCCCCCAATGTACCCGACATGGCCTTGTGTCTTTTGGGAAAAAGGAATTTAAAAAGGGGGTTAAATCACCCCGGGAAATGGTACCCCGGGGGAGCAGGGAATCAAAGGGTAAACATATGGAAAGATGTGGCGGCAAAGGGCTCCGCCTCTTCTCGGAGAAGACGTCAGGGGGGAACTCTGATAAGCGGGGAAGGCCCGTGGGGGTTTAAAACGGTACCGGGGAAAACAGTAAACACCGGGCGAGGTGGCCAAAAAACAGCGAGAACCCACCCTCTTGGGGGCCCTCGCAAGGGCTTCGCCTGTCTGCCCCCGTCGAGCACCGGGGCCCTGGCGCTGCAGCCACGGAAGGGCCAGTAGGATGGGGAGGAAGAAACCCGGGGAAAAACATAGAACACAGTTCCCCTTTATGAATTGGGCCCCCACTTGAAGGGCCCAAAGGCTCCCCCGGGGAAGGATGGGTTGCTTGAGGATTCCCCACTGACGGAGGAATGGCCAGAGGTTTTCCCGGGGAACCAGGGGAGATTGTGTTGAGAAAACCAGGCAGTTTTCCAAGAATTTTCCCGCTGAACCGGAAATTCCAAAGAAGGGTTTAAGGGGTTGGGAAAATGGATCCCGGCTTTTTAGTGCTGACCAGGATTTGGGAAGGGTTCCCGACGAGGAGAGGGAAAAGCACACCCTTAGGGAAGCTTCTCCCCCTAGCCCAGGTTTCGCTGTTCCCCCCAGATGCCCTGGACGGAGCAGGCAACCCCTGAGGAGATGTTTTAGGGCCGCCCAGTAGAGCATAGGTTTCCCCTTTCCCGTCGGTTAAGTCCTGCGGAGGGCAGGGGGCTCCCATCCCCCTTGCAGGTCTTCATGGCTGTCTTTGGGGAAAGGGGGCAGGTGGGGGCCAATTTAAAAACACCGGTGCAAGACGAGGTTGACGGCGCGTTCAACCCAGTCTTGCTCTTGGGTTAGCTCCTCCGTCTCTCCATGAAATGGGTATCAATCCCGGGTTGGCCCCGGGGTGAACGCTTAATGAAAGAGGGGGGTTCCCCCGGGGGGAGAGGGGAAACCTTAATCTGGGTGGAGAGGCCTTTCTCGAAAGGGGTTGGGGCACAATGCTGCATCGTTTTTCCAAAACCCAAATCCATGCTTTTTGTGGGAATTACACGGCGTAGTCCCCCCCCGGAGGAGTTCCCCCCCCTTGGGAGGTTTTAACAGGGCGGTCTCGCAGATGATGCACGGGCCCCGGTTTTTTCGGGAAAAAACTAAAGGAACTCCCGGGAAAAAAATTTTCCCCCGAACACTGTGACCGGGGTCTCCCGGTCCCCGAGAAAGGTTTTGCCCAGGCCAGGGCTTTTCAGAGAGGAAAAACTGACCAAGGGAAAGGGCCCCCTTTTGGGTGTTTTCCGGGAAAAGGGGAATAAAACCCCCCAAGTTTTCCCCATGCAGGGGAAAACCCCGGGGGATAACCCTTGCAGGCCCCCGGGGTCCCCCCCTCCAAAATTAGTCCATGGACAAAACCCGGGTTTGGGGGGGCCAAATGGAGCGACTGCCACAGGAGGAAAACCCCCCTTTCAGCCCAAATGCTGCTGCTGAGGTTTACAAAGAGCTGCTGCAAACCCAAAAATGAGAGCGGCCCCGAGTGCTTTCGCTTGCTGGGGAAACTTTTCGATTGCTTTAAACCCCGGGAAGTGGTGATGTTGGCGACGCCGGAAAAACCCTTGGGGGGATCCATGGCCCGGGTCTTACTCTAACGGTTGGTAGGGATCCCTGGACCCCCGCAAGCATTTGGGGGAAACCCCCGCCCCCGGAAACAGAAAACTAAGTAAGGGGCCCCTTTGTTTTTTTCACCAGAGCCCGCCACAAAACGGGATGGCCCTTTCTGCGGGGGGGAATCTACCAGGTCGCTTTCCCCTTTTGGGAAAATTTTTTTTCGGGGGGTAAAGGCCAGGTAAAAGATTCGTCAGGCAGGTCGTGGTCAGGGAAAAGGCGAAAAATTAGGACAGACCGGGTAAAGGGTTCCCTAGTTGGGGGGCCCGGCCCAAAGGGTCAGGAAAGGCGGCCCAAAAACGTGGTCGGAAAGGCAAGAAGGTTTGGGGACACAGGAAATCAAAACAAGGCTTTCGGGGAAACCTTTTTCAGAAAGGGAAAGGGGACTTAAAAAAACCGGCAAGGGGTGCCCCGGGAAGGGGGCCGGGTTTAAAATTTGGAGCGTGTCCGGGAATGAACCCAAAAACCGGGCACTGTCCCCCTTTTAAAATTCCCCAGGGGGCGGGGGGGTCGCGTGCCGAGGGACAGAGAGAACAGGGGCAGGGGCGTGGCCGGGTAAGTGGACTTGACGGTGGCAGGTGGGCCCGGGGGGGGACCCCCGGGGCCCGCCGTGAGTTGCCTGGGGGAAACTGTGACACATTTTTAAATTTTGTTAAAAAATGGAAAAAAAAAAAAAAAACTATATAAAATTGATATGGTTGTAAATCTACTGACCCACCAATCTTGTCATTTATACAGTATTGAAAATGCTATAAAAGTGAAACCCAAACAACAATCACGGCATTGATGAGGTTTGTTCCACTTTGATGGCTTAGTGTTAAAAAACAGTAAATCACCTGTGGACTCAAAATGCACAATACACCCCTAAAAAAAAAAAATTGCTAAGGGGTGTTGAGTAGTGATGAGCGATTACGTTGACTATCGTCATCAGGTCGATAGTCGATATCGGCAATTATAAAGACGATTTCCGATAGTCGATAATAGATTATCGCCAAGGACCATTAAAGTCTATGGGAGAGGAACAAAACCTTCATTCTTACACTCAAACAGGGCTGGAAAAGCTGGAATTAACATCCCCAACAGTCAAATGGATGCGTGCTACATCTTAGGCAACACACTTAGGTTATAAAAGCCACAGAAAGAAATCACAGACCATTCACTATCCCTGTCTTGTACCACAGCATGACCCTTAAACCTGCATGACCCACAAATTAAAAAGTGCCAGAAGCAGTATTTTGAACCCTCATTTTACTTGATTGGCATTGTATTTCCCCCGCCTGGGAAGCAGCATGAGCCTCAACCTGCATCCCCAGATTAAAAACTGGCGGAAAAAGGAGTCTTTCAACCACCATTTTAGTTGAACTACATTGACTATACTTGCCCTGGGCAACAGCATGAGCCGCAAACCTGCATGACCCCAGATTTAAAAAAGTGCCGGAAAAAGGAGTCTTTCAACCACCATTTTAGTTAATATGGACATATGACTATCTCCTAGTCTGGCCACAGCATGAGCCGCAAACCTGCATGACCCCAGATTTAAAAAGTGCCGGAAAAAGGAGTCTTTCAACCACCATTTTAGTTGAACTGGACATTGACTATACCTGTCCTGGGCCACAGTATGAGCCCCAAACCTGCATGACCCACGGATTAAAAAGTGCCGGAAAAAGGAGTCTTTCAACCACCATTTTAGTTGAACTGGACATTGACTATACCTGTCCTGGGCCACAGCATGAGCCTCAAACCTGCATGACCCCCACATTTAAAAAGTGCCGGAAAAAGGAGTCTTTCAACCACCATTTTAGTTTCACTGGACATTGACTATACCTGTCCTGGGCCGCAGAATGACCATTAAACCTGTCTGACCCACAGATTAAAAAAGTTCCGGAAAAAGGAGTCCTTTATTCACCATTTTAGTTGAACTGGACATTGACTATACCTGTCCTGGGTAACATACTTATGTTCAAGTCTTCCTTTAACTCCCTTGTTCTATTCAGAGGAATATTTGTATCAGCTATTTTGTACATGCAAGTTTTTTAGTAGTTTAATTCTAGAAAACACATTTTTAAAATAGGATGGAATCCCACACATCTTTGTTTCTCTTTTTTTTTTATTGTGTTAAATGGGTTGTCTCACTACAGGAATTGCTAGCTATTTTAAAGATCTTGCAAAAACAAGTCATTTTGCAATTTTGTGTCCCTTGACAGTGTCCTACCCTTTTTTGGGTTTTTACAGCACCATTTCCCCTTTAGCCAAATTTTGACAATTTGTGAAGAACAAAAAGTCTGTTAGAAAACCCCAAATTTTTTTCAATAGGGCCTGTTTGTTAGCTTTCATTTCAAAAGCAAAATGCCCCCCCCAAATTCAAAAAAGTCCTTGGCATTTTTGACAATTTTGAAGAACCCAAAAGTTTTGTTAAAACAACATTTTTTAGAAAAATTTGGGCCTGTTGTATTGCTGGGATTTCCCAAAAACCCGCATGAAAACCCCAAAAAAATTTTAAAAAAAGGGTTTTAGCCACTTGTTAAAAAAATTTTGAGGGAGAAAAGCTACTTTACAGAATTGTTTTGTAAACAAGTGGCTATTTGAAAAAACTAGGGCCGAACCACGGCAATTCAGATATTTAAAAAACTATTCGGATAACAAAAGGTGGTTTTTTTCAACCCCATCAATTTAAACCCGCGGTGACTACAAAATTGCGTATTCAAATTTTAAATGCAAGGTGGTTTTGAAAAAGTTGGGGCTGCGCCAAAATGAAAAAAAAACTAAAATAAAAATTTTTTAAGGATAATAAAAAGTGTTTTTTTTCCCCTATAATTAACCTGCGATGATACAAAATTGGGTTGTTTTCAAATTTAAATGGGAAGTTTGCTCTATGAAAAAAAGCTGGGGCTGGCCCCCCCCAAAATTTAAAAAAAAACAAAATTAAATTGTGTAACTGATATTAAAAGGTGTTTTTTCCCTATAAAACAAACCGCGGTTTTACTAAAAAATTGCTGTATTAAAAATTTTTTTTAAAGGGGGTTGGTGGATTTGTGAACAAAGTGGACTGCCCAAAGTGAAAAAAAAAGAAAATAAATTGTGTTAAAGGGTAAATAAAAAGTCGTTTTTGAAACCCATCAATATAGTGTTGAGCGATTATTATCGACAAATGGGGAAATCCCGGGACGGGATTTTGTTGATTGGATTTTTTTTTGATCACGCGTTTTTTTTAGGTTAAAATCTGTGCATAATTATTTAAAAACGCGCCATTTTCGGGTTTCCTGTCATTTTGGCGGCCGCAAATCTGGGTTTTCAGAATTTTGAGCAGGGTGAGTTTTGTGTGCGAAAGTCCTGGGGCCCGGGTTTTTGTATGGTTGCGATTGGCTGGAAAAATCACATGACCTTTGTTTTTTCCCTAGAAAAAGCCCTTCTGTTCCCGATCGGGTGTGTCAGTAAAATTTTAAAGCAGGGGAGGGGGGTGCGCTCTGCCATCCGTGCAAAAAGGTCAGCGAAATTTTTTTATTTGTTAAAAGAGCCCGCTCTTTTTTGCTGTTTATTCTTAGAAAATAGTTTGTCAGAGATTTGCAGATTTTTAGGTTGTTAGGCAGAGAAATTTTTTGGAGATTTTACCGCGTAAAAATTTTGGGGGAGAGAAAGGGGGGTTTGGGGGGGGGGGGGGCCGGGGGGGAAAACGGGCAGCTCTTTAAAAAATTCTGGATATTTTATTGAGGGAAAATTGCATTGCAATTTGCTTTTTTATTTAAAAGTTTTTCTGGGTTTAAAAAATTTTTTTTGGATATTTTGGCAGCCTGAAAATTTATTTGGAAAAAAAAGTTTTTTTTTAATAACTGGAGATCTATTTTTTAGGTGAAAACCCCCACTTTGATTATCAGTATTCCCTTTTTTGTTGGTGTTCTTTTTCAAAATTTTTCCCAGTCCGCTTTGTTGATTTAAGGGAAACCCTTTCAGTTTGAATTTAAACGGGAAAAGGGGGAGTCACAGCAGTTGGAATTGATAGGGGCCAAAAAGACCCTTTTATTATCCGTTAAAATTTCAGATACGTGTTTTTTGGGGAAATTTTTTCCCCGGCCGATTTTTTGATAGAGGTTTCCTTTTCGTTAAAATTTTATTCCGCAATTGTGTAGTCAAACCCCAAAATGTGAATTGATGGGGCCCAAAAAAAACCTTTTTTTATCCGTATAAAATTTAGATGTGGGTTTTTTTCCCCTTTTGCCCAAATCCAGATTTGGGTTTATAGAGGTACCCTTTAAAGGGAAATTTGAAACCCCGGGAAATTTTTGTTCCCCACAGGGAATTGATATTTTGGGGCCCCAAATACCTTTTATTTTTGTATACATATCGATATTTTGTTTTTTGCCTTTTTTTTCCCCCGTCCAGATTTGTTTTATTGAGGTACCTTGCAGGGGAAAAAATTTTTAAACCAAACAATTGTGTAGGGCCCAAAGGTGAAAATTTTTAGGTTTCCCAAAAATTCCTTTTTTTTTTCCGTTTACATTTTGATAGTGTTTTTGGGACTTTTGCCCGTCCAGATTTGTTTTTTAGAGGCATTGCAGTTAAATTTTAATTTCCCGCAATTTTGTAGTCCCACGGGGGAATTTTGT
>JAODAL010051463.1:0-26661 GCA_025379985.1 Phyllomedusa bahiana
AACCCCCCAAAAAATTCCCCTATAAATTGTGAATTTTGCAGCAGACTTGTCAATTCCATAAAATGATTCCGTGTGTGAATTCACTCTTACATGTACTAATGCAAAATAGTAGAATACCGCCTTAGGCTATGTCTACACAGCACTGGATTCTTGTCAGATTTTCGGCGTACTCAGTATTTAAAACCCACTGAAAATCCAACTGTACCCAACCGACGGCAATGAAAAATCTCTACAGTAGTCTACACAGCATGGATTTTTTCCAGTCGGTTTAACCCCTTACCGATATGTGATGTATGTCATAGTGCCGATAAGGAGATTTATAATGAGATCTCATTGCGATTCCATTACGTAGCCAGTAGGTGTTAGCTGCTAATTGTTTTTAACAAATGACGGTTATAGCACAGGATGAAGCTGACTCCATCCCACACAGTTTAACTCCCTAGATAGGTGGAAAAATAAAAAAGTTATGACTCTGGGAAGGCGAGGTGGAATAAACGAACGTTAAAAAAAATTAAAAATAGGCTGCGATGGGAAGAGGTTAAAAATCCACTGGATTCCAATGGATTTTCAAATCTGATAGATCCTCTGCAGGATTGCTATCGGATTCCTGTACATTCAATGGGCTGAAAAGAGGAAAATTCACATGACAGATTTTCACCTGAAATTCGAAGTGGAATCAATGTTAAAATCCATGTGCCATCCAACCCCCATTAATTTGTAAGAGCAATCCGCGCAGTAGTTTACACTGTGATTTTATACTTCAAGGATTTCTAACCCGTGGTGCGGAAAAAAGTAATGGGCATGTCCGTCCTTTGAAGTGGATCCTACTCAGAATTTGATTCAGGCAGACTTGGCGCGGATTAGAAATTGAACTTGCCACTATCAAATCAAAGGCACAAACTGCCTCTACAGATATAAAATCCATTACAGAAGTCTGAGGTATTGCCTTGAATTCCTATTCAGATTTTTCCAATTATGAACATGCCCTTACAGGTATATTCTTTTGCAGCAAGTTTGTTGCAACCGTCCCCTGTACCTCATAAACATGCTGCAGGACAACCCGAGTGTGATATACAGAACGCTTGCTGAAATTTCTACGACAAAACTTGCCTGCGGGAAAATACTCTTGTGCTACTTTTAAAACAGGATTAGATCTACCAAGAACACAGAGAAGATACTCGGTCTAAAATCCCATATATACCAGCATACAGTATGCTCCCTTTTATCTCATGGAAATGTCATCTTATCCTGTCAGGATTTATTTAAAAGATGTTCACTTTTTTTTATTTCTTCCTTTTAGATGTTTATTTTTCTATTCTTAAATAGCCTAAACTATAAAGGTCTAGTCAAATATCGCCACCTGCTGCATAATTTGTAGAATACATCATGCAATTTTATAGAAGTCATCACATATCACTTTATAACTTCTATAGGCCAGATGCCAAGTGTTGGGCTTAAAAATAACTATCTTTGGCGTAAAAATAGGAAAAAAGCCTGTTGACTAAAAAGTAATGTTGGCCAATTCCAGCGTACTCCTGAACAGTGGTGCAGCAATGAGAACTGAGGGAACTGTCAGCTGAAAACTAATCACAAGTGACAGTCTCTCAGTGGTCAGCATTGTCTCCTTGCAGCACTAAGGATCTTGGGTTTGAATCCATCCAATGCATACATCTGCTGGAGTCTTGAGCTTCTTCTCGTGTCTGCATGGAATTTTTCTTATAATCCAAAAACATACTGCTAGATTGTCTTTCTATGTCCCTGGTATACCCTCTGTGCGCCCAAAGTCATTAGGACACAAACATGCTTTGTCGCTGTCCTAATACTTCAGAAAGGAATATTTGACTGCATTGAACTGATGGCACTGTATGGCAGACACAGTACGGCTACCACTGTTATGGTGGTCATTTTATGGTTGACGCTGTAATGGTGGGCACTGTACGGCTGGCACTATTAAGGTGGGCACTGTATAGCTGGCACTGTTATGGTGGTCATTATATGGTTGGCACTGTATTGGTGAGCACTGTAGGGTTGGCACTGTACGGTGGGCACAGTATGGCTGGCACTGTTATGGTGGGTGCTGTATGGCAGGTATTATAGGGTTGTATGTTCTGTTTCTATATTGTCTTTTGATTTCTAAGGAGTATTTATTTGTGACACAATCCTGGCAGATCCACAAGATATACCATAAAAATGTCTGATAGGTTTCAGACTCCAAAGAGGAGGAGATGATGGAGAGGAGGCTATATAGGTCTGATGTTCTCTCTAGTTATAGTTATGAAACAGCCACTTACAGTGAAAATAGGCGCCTCATATAATCCTTCTGGAGTACTGACCAGGGACCCCCCATTCTGATCTCTGACAGTCCCATAAGTAAAGCTAAAACCTCTCAGATGTGTACTGTGACAATGTGGCTGACACCAAGCCCGAACGATAGTAATGGTGGTGTCCGTCAGTCCCCTCCATTATTTGCACTGGAATTAGATGAAAAAAAAAAAAGACACAAATTGAAAAAAAAAAAACTTTTATTTAAATAAGCACTCCCCGGGTCCGATATAGTTCAAAGGGGAAACTTGTATAATAAAAAAAAAAAAAACATGACAGTACTAAATTTAATCTTCTGCACCTCCTAAAAGTCATGACTGCATCTAATCTTCTGGAGGTGCAGGAAACAACGCTCAGCTGGCACAATATGATTCTGGGGGGGGGGGGGGGGGGGGGGGGGGGGGAGGGTGGGGGTAAGGCCCTGGCGACCTCCGCTGCTGCAGAATTTCCAGGGAGATGTTCCTCTACCCCCCACCCTCCAAAAAGATTGTAGGCTGTGCTCTGTACTCCTCTCTCTCATCCCTACCCCAACATTGTGTTATGCATCCTATTGCCAACACAAAATAGCTCCCCCCCCATCACCTCAAACTCTCCTCCTGTTACCCCATAGTCCTCTCACCTCCACCTATGACTCCAGTCCACCCCATAACCTTTGCACCTGCAACTAAACTCCCATAACCACTTAACCAATCCCCCCCCCCCCCCCCCCCATTTGAAGTTTGTACAGAGATGGTCATAAGTAAGGAAGTGTTGAAAAAAAATAGAGTCCTAAGATGTTTGTGTGGTAAATTTGGCAGAGACAAGTCGTGGTTGGGAGAAATCATCATGGTAGGATGGAGAAATAGAAGAGTTCTCTGGTGAGACCCTAGATGTAATACACTGGTATCTACTAATATATTGAGGTAATATACAACCTGCAGAACCTTTGTACACTGGTAACTACCCACTATATGGTCACTGTATGGAGGCAATATACAGTCTGCAGAGCCTGTGTATACAGGCATCTACTACAGTCATATGAAAAAGTTTGGGCACCCCTATTAATCTTAATCATTTTTAGTTCTAAATATTTGGGTGTTTGCAACAGCCATTTCAATTTGATATATCTAATAACTGATGGACACAGTAATATTTCCGGACTGAAATGAGGTTTATTGTACTAATACAAAATGTGCAATATGCATTAAACCAAATTTTGACTGGTGCAAAAATTTGGGTACCCTTATCATTTTTTTTATTTGAATACTCCTAACTACTTTTTACTGACTTTCTGAAGCACAACATTGGTTTGTAACCTCACTGAGCTTTGAACTTCATAGCCAGGTGTATCCAATGATGAGAAAAGGTATTTAAGGTGGCCAATTGCAAGTTGTTCTCCTATTTGAATCTCTGTGAAGAGTGGCATCATGGGCTCCTCAAAACAACTCTCAAATGATCTGAAAACAAAGATTGTTCAACATAGTTGTTCAGGGGAAGGATACAACTCAGAGATTTAACCTGTCAGTTTCCACTGTGAGGAACATAGTAAGGAAATGTAAGACCACAGGGACAGTTCTTGTTAAGCCCAGAAGTGGCAGGCCAAGAAAATATCAGAAAGGCAGAAAAGAAGAAAAGTGAGAACAGTCAAGGACAATCCACCGACCACCTTCAAAGAGCTGTAGCATCATCTTGCTGCAGATGGTGTCACTGTGCATTGGTCAACAATACAGCACACTTTGCACAAGGAGAAGCTGTATGGGAGAGTGATGCGAAAGAAGCCGTTTCTGAAAGCACGCCAAAACAGAGTCGCCTGAGGTATGCAAAAGCACATTTGGACAAGCAGCTTCATTTTGGAAGAAGGTCCTGTGGACTGATGAAACAAAGATTGAGTTGTTTGGTCATACAAAAAGGCGTTCTGCATGGCGTCCCAAAAACACAGCATTCCAAGAAAAACACTTGCTACCCACTGTAAAATTTGGTGGAGGTTCGATCATGCTTTGGGGCTGTGTGGCCAATGCCGGCACCAGGAATCTTATTAAAGTTGAGGGTCACATGGATTCAATTCAGTATCAGCAGATTCTTCAGAATAATGTACAAGAATCAGTGATGAATTTGAAGTTACGCCGGGGATGGATATTTCAGCAAGACAATGATCCCAAACACAGCTCCAAATCTACTCAGGCATTCATGCAGAGGAACAATTACAATGTTCTGGAATGGCCATCCCAGTCCCCAGACCTGAATATCATTGAACATCTGTGGGATACTTTGAAGCACGCTGTCCATGCTCGGCGACCATCAAACTTAACTGAACTTGAATTGTTTTGTAAAGAGGAATGGTCAAAAATACCTTCATCCAGGATCTGATTAAAAGCTACAGGAAGCGACTAGAGGCTGTTATTTTTGCAAAAGGAGGATCTACTAAATATTAATGTCACTTTTCTGTTGGGGTGCCCATACTTTTGCACCGGTCAAATTTTGGTTTAATGCATATTGCACATTTTGTGTTAGTACAATAAACTCATTTCAATCCGGAAATATTACTGTGTCCATCAGTTATTAGATATATCAAATTGAAATGGCTGTTGCAAACACCCAAATATTTAGAACTTAAAATGATTAAGATTAATAGGGGTGCCCAAACTTTTTCATATGACTGTATATGGTCACTGTATGGTGGTGATATACAGTCTGCAGGGAGCCTGTGTACACTGGTCTCTACCACTATATAATCACTGTATGGTGGAAATATTGGTAGTAGTGTAATGGTTATGTTCACTCACTGTTTAGCGGTATTCCTCAGCTCTTCTGGAGGTTGAATGGGCTATCCTACTGCTAGACAGTTTTCATAAATGAGGTACTTAGCGTGACATCGATGAACGCATCTGCACCATTTTCTGGCGTATCTTGCTCCAAAACAAGTCATAGCACTGTTTTATAGATGGAAGAGCAGGCGTACACCCAATCACACACAGTCTGTAATTAATACGAAACTGCCATAACACTGGCGCATAACACTTTCATACATACTGTTGGATTTTACACCCCTCTATATCAATTAAGAACTGGTGTGTCAGCGCCAAGTTATATAGATGTCGTCTTAAGGCCTGGTTCACACGGCGGATTCGAACACGGTTATGGCCGCGGGTTCCAACGCCATAACCACGTCCAAATCACGCCAAGTTTATTAACATGTATTCCTATGGGAAACTGCGTTAATCACACGCCGCGGGTTTGGCCGCAGCCTTGCCACGCATGTTTGAGAACTCTTCTGTCAAGAATGGACAGGGAGTCCTCAGCGTGACGGCTGCGCAGTGTTGCCGCGGGCGTCACCGCGGTTTTCCCCCTGCCTATCAATTTTCATGGGGGCAAACCCTCGCCCCAAACGCACCGCGACCACACCCACTCAGGAGACGCGAGTTTGCGCCGAGGTTTTGGCCGCGGCCAAAGCTGCCGTGTGAACGAGGCCTAAGAGTCTGTCTTACAAGCCCCAGAATAGGAAGAGCACCTACTAGATTTTGGGTTCTCATTTTTATTAGACACCATTACAGATTTGTGGACACCCACAGGTGCTAAAACTTAATAAACATGCTCCGATCATGTGGGCTCCACTTGTGAGCCCGTATGATCGTCAATTTGTGGCAACCCCTCACAAACATGACGTAAGGGTACACCTATGTCAGTAAGGGGTTAAAGGGTTCACATCGGCCTGGAGGATTAGTGAGTCACTTAACCCCAACACTATGGATATGGAATACGTATCTCCCTTGGGACAAAATCCTAAAACATTACTGGTTAGATTTGGGTTCTTCCTGTGACCTTTCCTTTAGGGTTAAGGTCTAAAAGTGGTTTTGCCACTTCGCACATGGTGAGATATTGATTCAAAATGTATATAGGAAAAGGTTATAATTTGCACAAGGAAAAGTTATAACAACTCTATGATGAAACTGGAATTCTCATTTAAGAAAAATCAGAATGGTAAGTAATTACAGAAAAGGGCAGACGTAAAGCACTTCTTTGTTTGGTCTTCAGGAGCTCCAGTTCTGATCTTCCACTCATGCTGACCCTTGGAATAAGGGGAACAATGTTGTCCACCCTGGATTTTCTGACCAGTCTTCAGCAAGACTACAGGCAGCCTACAAGCCAGCCATTCTGTTTCACTGTGTGCTGGAGTTTACCGTAGTTGCCATTTTCTCTACTATACTTTTTCCTTTTTTTTTTTTGCTCTACAGTGGAAATCTATTATGAAGGCTAATTTGATTAGGAGAATGAGCTAGACCATAGTGGTCTTCCAACTATACTGGGATGGGGTTATCAATACTGTCTCTTATTTTAACCTTAGACTAGACACTCCTACAATGCACCACACTTATTAGAAGGGGTTTTCCCATGTGATTATGTCAAAGAATGTGTTCTTCCAATCCTCTGCTTCAGGCTCCCACTTTCTGTGCAGGCTGTGGCTACTTCTACAGTGGTGACTGATACTTCAGCTCTGCTAACTCCTATTCCTAGCTGTGCCATTTATATACTGCTAAAGCAAAGACGTGGTCGGTAACTTAGAAACTGTATCTTGGAAATAAAGCAAAATCAGAACGGCAATGTATTTGATAATTATGTTTATTTACCTTTCTCTTCATGTTTAAAGCTAATCAATAAGATGTGAAAACCCCTTTCATAGATCAATGAGAGTTTGCTTTTCACTCTTTTATGCTGTATTATCTGCAAGACAGGATGATGTTGTAGTGACTCTAATATGTACTTAAGCTATAAAATGGGTGCTGCAGCCATCCAGCCCAAATGCAGCTCTGAGAGTCTCTGCTAATATTAGGTTTATTTGACCGTATGTAATACAGCAGCACCCTTTGTGGTTTTCCAGATATCTACTAAAGAACACTTTCTGCCATCTGTGAACACAGTGGAACTTATGTATAAAAAAATAAAAATAATGAAGATCCAAAGGGGAACATCTAACTAACAATTATAAATATTATTGGTTTTTAGGATTTTCTGCTTTACTTTAAAGGCAATGTCTTAGTGATGCCACTATGCTGCCTCATTGAATACTTGCCATTTACAGGTGATGAATGCAGAATAATGCAATGTTTGGAGAATATAAAAATTAATACCACAACAACAAATCAAAGTTAGTTGTAGTTTGCTTCTAGGGGTACATTCATATGTTGTGGTTTTCTGATGCAGAAAAGTCCAACGTGGAATCAGAGCTGAATTTGCATCTAAAAATCTTGTCTGAGCAGGTTCTAGACATTGCCTTTCAAGTGAATATGCAGAAGAGGCTGCCTTTTTTACGTTGATGAGTTCCTTTACTTTGGGGCTAATCCATGTCTTGGCTACTTGATGCAGAACCCAAGTGGATTCTGTCAGAGAAGTGACAATTTAAATAATTTGATATCTACAGCGGAAAAAAAAAAAACCCTACATATTAGTTCACTACGGTGCAGATTTTAGATTCACATGAATGGGAAGCAGATTTTGAGTGGAGTTTGACATAGAATCTGACAGAGAACCCACATCAAAATTCACTTTGAGAACACACCCTAATACAGATGCTCATCACGTAACAATCCAACCACCATTTTCTATGTGAAACAGCATTTATTCAGTGGTCGCAGTGTCCATTACAGCTTCAGACTGCATCTTCTCCACCACAGATGGCATCCACTTTCTCAAAGTGTCCAGATCAGGTAAGGATAGCACTGGTCTGCAGAGTTCATAAGCCACTGGGGAATAATAGTACAAAGTTACAGCAAATCCTTTGATTTCTTTGGAGAACTGGATTACTTTGGGTTTCTTGTTCTTGTGCACCTGGTGCCTGAACAAATCCAGCGTTAACCCACTAAAGTTTTGGCAAAGATGGAGGGGGGGTCATTTCCCCAGATTTTTACTTCTAGGTATGATAAATTTCTTCATGCTGGTTATCCTCGCCTCTGCCCAAAATTTTTTCTGTAGAAGTTTTTTTCTTTCTCAATTGACTAAGAGGGGGGCTTTTTGGGGTCGGAATTCCCAACTGGACCCCGGGCGAATTGAGTGTTCAACAGACAAACTTTGGGTGTTTTGTTCCAGCAGCTGACTGTGGCTTCTGAGCTACGTTTGTTGAAGGTGCAGCACATTTTTTGGGTTAAAAAAAAAAAAAAAAAAAAAATTTCTTAAGGGGGTTTTTTTTTAAAAAGGACGCCATTATATAAAAGGGCACAGCACCCAAGGCGAAAGTGGGGGTAGAGGCCCCCGGGGGCAGCAAGTCTTTTCTGAAAAAGTGTTCACTGCAGAGTTGTTTAAAATCGATGGTTTCCACTTGTCACGACGAATGACTGCTAGCCATTTGGCAAGATATTCTGGATTTTTCATTGGAAACCTGCAAGTGAATCATGAAGAAATAAATACAGCTTTCAACAAAATACCAGATACAATTCTCCAAATCATAAGACACGTTTAAAGAAAACTAAAATATATTATTTTTTCGGGCAAAAAAGTCCAGTGGGCGGCCCTTGTATGAAACTTTCCTTGTACAGGAGAAATCCTGATAAGCCCGCCCCTGGACCCTTCAACCAGAAAAAGCAAAAATTTTAGTAATAGATAAGTTCAACTAAATGCTTTCCCACAACACTTACAAAATTGCCGTTCCCAACATAATGCTGAAAAATCAGAGAACATATTCAATGCGAGAGGGTCCTTTTAATGTTTTATTAAGTAAATAGATTCTAGATAGATATTTTAATCTAAACAGATGTTAGTTTATTTTGAAATATGTCTTTATAGATGTTGGATCTCAGTTTTCCTTTTAGAGAGTTCTAAATCCCTTATCACACAGTCAAGGAGATAAAGTGGTTGCCTGAAGAAGACAATCACTGTCTACCTATCCTATTGAAACAGAATAAACAGGAGCTGTCCATGCAGTGCTTTGCTAGCAATACATTTAAGGTCAGACAGGAATTCAAGATATATTAGAAAGGACCAGTGGCATACGTTAGGTGTGTTTCAGTAAATACTTGCGTTCCCGGTAAAATACCAATTCTTGAACATCTTCTCTTATAACTCTGTGCTGTTACACTGTTAGCGGCCATGCACATTGGGTTTAAGACTACATTTCCGTTGGGAGACCATAAAAAATGGTGCCCCAATCTATACCCCGGCAGTGCAAACGTGAATGGAGGAAACGGTTTTATTTGTACTACGTTTATTCTCTGTGTCGAGCACTGTAGTGAGGTCTACCATCCTTTTGTGTCGGGCACCGAAAGCATGTTGGTTTGGCAAACAGAACCTACGTAGTCCAAAGAAGACTACTTCTGCTATACTATTTTCTATGGCACCACCAGGGCATATGTCGGGCTACCATTTTTCACGGTATTCTAACGGATAACACAGGCTGCGAATAGCTCCTTACTCTCTCTAGAAATGGATTACTGGATCCATCAGTGGGGTTACATAGTTTGTAAGGCTGAAAAAAGACAAGACGTCCATCCAGTTCAGCCTATTTTGCTAAAGTGTTGATCCAGAGGAAGGCAAAAAACCCCAATGAGGTAGAAGCCAATTGTCCTCATTTTAGGAAAAATTCCTTCCCGACTCCAATCTGGCAATCGGAAAAATCCCTGGATCAACGACCCTTCTCCAGAATCCTAGACACTATAACTTGTTATATTATTACGCTCCAGAAATGCATCCAAACCCTTTTTGAACTCGGTTCTGGGCTTCACCATTACAAGTTCCTCTGAAAGAGAGTTCCACAGTCTCACTGCTCTAACAGTAAAGAATCCCTTTCTATGTTTGTGTATAAACTTTCGTTCCTCAAGACAGAGGATGCCCCCTTGTTCTAGATACAGTCCTGGGTATAAATAGATCTTTAGCGAGATCTCTATATTGACCTTTGATGTATTTAAACATTTATCATGTCCCCCCCGAAGCCGTCGTTTCTCTAAACTAAATAACCCTAATCTTTCTAATCTTTCTGGGTATTGCAGTTCACCCAGTCCTTTTATTATTTTTGTTGCCCGCCTTTGTACCTGTTCAAGCTGTACAATGTCTTTCCTGTGCACTGGTGCCCAAAACTGTACACAATATTCCATGTGTGGTCTAACCAGTGACTTGTATAATGGGAGAATAATGTTCTCATCATGTGCATCTATGCCCCTTTTAATGTTACCAATTAGGTGGTCTGTCCCTGCATAGTCTGAAATCATCCAATCAGTACTGACAGAGTCAATGTGTGCAAGGACATAACCCTTTATAAACTGGAATGGTAACAGCCATTTGACTGATACAGTAATCGGTTTCTTGAAGGAACAACAGAGGAACAGCACCACACAGTTAAAAGAGAAGATGCTCCAGAATTATTATTTCACAGGAAACATAAGAATTTATAATAAAAAAAAAAAAAAACATATCAGGAAATGTCACAGAGCTTCTTTCAGACTACATTGTAATTTAAACAAGTAAAAATATGTATCAATCACCTAAAAAAATGATTACCGCATCCCTTTGACAACCGATTTTTACAGCCATAGGCAGCACAGACGGTCATCCTTGCATCAGAATTCAATTTAAAGTCTGTAAAAGAAAAGGGAAATGTGGTTAGGACGTTTAATTTCTGTATGGAAAGGAGATCTGTTACTACTGGAAACCAAATCCAGTGACAATGCTTTGAGATGACCATAGAAAATGGTCTAGTAGAGGGATGGTCTTCTCTAAGAACATGGTCAGTGCATGCAGGATATCACTTCCTTCATATATAGTCTAGAGAAGAGATTGCGCTTCTGGAGAGGTTTCCTGTAGAAGCATTCAGATGTCATCACCTCTCCAGTCCATAGATGTATCCAGCGTAATCCCTGAAACAGATTGCTAACAAAGACAATAATCCAGAAGTCAATGGGAAGCCTCTAAAATAGAACCTTTATGGCAAAACATTGTGAAATCCATCTGCTTACAGGTCACGATTGGTTAATATCTGCTTCCGAAACCTCCATCACAGAGGTAAAAATGGACACAAACGGATCCGTTTAACAGTGGGCACCAATGGTGCCTGATGGACCCTACTGGTTACAACTGGTTCGATGGGTTCACCAGTGTCCTTTGTTTAGATGGAAAAACTAGCGCAACTTGCTGCACTATTTTATCTCCCCCCCCTTACATCTCTGCCCTAATTTCCAAATATCTCCCCTCACGCACTCTCCGCTCCTCACAGGACCTTCTCCTCTGCTCTCCCCTTATCAGCTCCTCACACAACTGTCTCCAAGACTTCTCCCGTGCTTCACCCACACTCTGGAACTCACTGCCCCAACACATCAGACTCTCCTCCACTTTCACCAGCTTCAAAAGCAACCTGAAAACCCATTTCTTCAGGCTTGCCTATAACCTACACTAACCCCGCTGTCACTACCTTCTCCACAAACATGTCTGCCCCTCACCTCCTATCTCTTTCCCCCTCCCTGTAGATTGTAAGCCCTCGCGGGTAGGGTCCTCTCTCCCTCTGTCCTGCCAATTTTCATTCATCATTTATCACTGTACTCGTTTGACTTATGTTATGTACGTAACCCCCTCGAATGTACAGCGCCCTGGAATCAATGGCGCTTTAAAATAAATAATAATCTATCATTCCCAACCCAATTTTCGACAGAAGTTTAGAATGGAGCCTCCATCACATGTGGAACGAGCCTAAGGACTATTCAAAATGTGTCAGCTGTAAGCGGATGGATTTTAAACCTTTATTTTTAAAATGGAATTCCCATCAAATCCTGGATTATCTATTAAAGGATCCAGAAAAAATAGTGTTTTGACAGCAGGGGCTCAAATACCCACACAGTGATGTGTCTGTGAAATAGTGTGGTCCTAGCGGGGATGTCCGCAATAACAAATTACCTCAAAGCTATGTCCACAAATTTATAAATAAGTCCTCGCTGCTCCCTAGCTTAGTGGGAGGGAGATATAAGGCAGAAAAGAGAGCCCCTGTAAAGAGTTCCTCCTACCCAGGAGGACTTGGCACATTATTTAAACGGGTGTCATGTAATTTTCTCTAATATCAAAGATTCGTTTCGGAGTTTCCAGGTGAAGTCAGTGACAAAAGTCACAACAAAAATCAAGTAATACAGGTTTTGCTGATAATCCGCAGCATAAGAAATAAACACCTTTAAAAAAAGTGTTTGTGTATATATATATATATATATATATATATATATATATATATATACACACACTAACACACACACACATCAACAACACACACACACACACACACGTACTCAAAAGTTCAGGATATTTGGCTTTATTTTAACATTTTATGATAAACATAAAATTTCTTGATTTTTTTTTTTTATTGCACTAAATAAGACCATCTCTTCCCTTTAGATGCACATGTCCAACTGTTCAATGTTCCAGTACTTTTTGCACAACTTGCTGATCTCTAACAAGGAGCTTAATGGCAAAATTCACAACAGGTGTTTTATCCCTGAATCGCCCAATAAATTTAAGGAATCAATTTGAATTGGGATTTAAACAGTCCTCATCAGCAGTTCACATTTTGACATCATGAGAACAAGACAAAACCTTACAATTGATCAACAGTGCCTCGCCATTGCGAGGCTTCAAGCAGGATGTTCTCAGACAGAAGTGGCCACTGAGCTTATAGTGTCAATTTTCAAAAAAATGTTATGATCATCCTGAGATTTGAACGAAAAGCCAAAGATCCCAAACTTTCTGAGCAGTGTAACGTTTTTTTTTTTTTTTTTTTTTTTTTGGTTTGTTTTTGTAACAACCCTTTTAAGTCTCTATACACTTTATGGTTTGTCCCCAAACAGAAATTGTAACTCCCTAAAGCAAGCTCTTGTTTGAGAAAAGCATTTTTTATGCAGTTTTGGCTGGTTGTCGCTGGTTTCACTGTATGTGCACTGCTAGATCAAAGCATTCTTCAGACATGTCATAGGAACATATGATAAAACACTGCTGGGATCTCCAATATCAGACCACCTCATATATGAATAGATTCTACAGGGAGCTCAGACCTCGTTGGCACCGCTCAGTGTTTTGTTACAAAGCATGACCACAGCCAGGGCTGTATTTCTAGTTGGTGCTGTTCTAGGCACCAAGACTCAGTGTGCCCTAGTTTCACAGTAAAAGGTTTTATTTTGTACTTTAAACTAGATTCACAAAACTTTTTCTATGTGCCTTCTGATGCGCAAAATGGATGCTTTACACCCCATTTTATGCATAGAAAAAATGCATGAAAACCGTATGTAAAGTGTCCCATAAACTTGAATGGGGACATGCACCATTCAGGCAAAAATTCTTCTTAAATTTTTTTTTTTTGGGTTTACATTAAGAGTTACTTTCCCCAAAAAGAAGTGGGAGTGCGTCTAAAATTTTCTTTTGGTTTTCTCGCCCGAAATAGGAAATTTGAAGGGGCCCATTTAAATGGGTTAAAAATTCTTAAAATGAGGCAATCTGTGTGTAAAACAAGTTTATTAAAAACAAAAAATCAGGAGGTTTTACCTTGGATTCTGGGGGCATTTTACAAAAAGTCTGCCCATTTAATTAGGGGGTTTTCCCAGGGGGTTTTGTTGGGGTTTTTGGGTTTAAAAAGGGAAAAAATACATAACCCCAACATTTTGGGAATTTCAATGCAGGTAACCCTTTTTTTGGATACGTGAAAAGGTTTAAATTTCCAGCACATACCATAGCGGAGCTATAGAAGACTATACAGCAAATGTAGTCTCTTTTGGACTCTGTATACACTTTGGTTCTGTATTCTACACAAAGTGTATACGAACATGAAACAGTGCACACATACCTTCTTCACATTGTCCCAACAGATAGAAATCAGAGTACAAATAAAGAAGCCTCTTTTTAAGCCAAACGATCATTGTATCACAAACAACAGAAGTGATATCAACAAGAGATGGTAAAAAGTAATAAATAATAGTATCTTAATGGCCACAGTGATAGTACATAAACCACTCCAATATCATGACACATGATATCCACACTCACCTAGATGTGGTAACCTGCTATGATCCCTCAAACAGGCACTTATGTATAGGAAAACCTGGACTTACCAAAGTTTCCGGCCAATGGTGGATACAATTGCGCAGTCCGGAAGCACCATACTCATCACTGTGCGTTTAAAGCCTCGTTTTCATTATTAGGTATTCCCAGCCTCTGTTTGAGGTCTGTGCTTCTATCGCAGTGTGTTGCAAGCCTCGTTTTCATTATGAAGCATTCCAAGCCTCGTTTTGAGATCTATTCGTCTATTATATTGTGTTCCAAGCCTCGTTTTCATTATGGAGCATTCCAAGCCTCGTTTTCATTATGGAGCATTCCAAGCCTCGTTTTGAGATCTTTTTGCCTATCATAGTTTGTTTCAAGCCTCGTTTACATTATGAGGCGTTCCAAGCCGCATTGTGAGATGTGTGCCTCCAATATGTCTTTCTGGCCCTGTATAAGCATGTTATTGATACTAAACGAGACAGAATAAAGAAGTGTTTGTATGTAATGTAAGTTGAATGTGCCATTGTGTGCCACCACATGAATGATGAATAATAGGTAAATATGTGGTGGGAACATTGAATAATATATTCCAAACAGTCCCATAGAAACAACACAGATAGCAATTGTATGTAGGTGTATCATCTCATAAAGGGGATATTAGGTGATGCATTTTCTGCAGTCTAGTGCATGACATATACTAAGATGATATATGATCAGCTAATTATTTTGGATTAAACCCTAATCAATAGCTTAGGTTATATGAATTCATGAACAGGTAGTGTTTAGCCAAGCTACAAGTTATTGACAAAGTGCTGGTTAATATGACTATATAATAAAGAGATAGCCCTTACTTTCCCATTAGGGATAATAACATACTGGGGTAAGCAGAATTGAAAGTCCAATAGCCAAAAAGATGAATAATCATTGCCATAAAAATGGACTCTGATTCACAATAGAAGATTCTTTAAAGAAGACAATTAAAGGTTAATTTCTCATTGAGACCCAATGGTTCCACCAATTTCTTTTGGTGAATCCACTGGGTCTCCTTTTGCAGGATACATCGATCCCAATCACCCCATCTCATAGATGGGCGTATCACCTCCATGACACTGAAATACAAAGCTCGTGGGTCACCTCTATGAGCGGCCCACACATTATTATTATTATTTTATTATTATTATGCCTTTTAGAGCGCCATTGATTCCAGGGCTCTGTACATTCAAAACACATGTTTAGAAATGGGGGTATCCCTGGGATTCACAATAAAGTATAAAAGCCAGATTAATGTTTGAATATGCACACAGGAACAAAGACCTACATTTTTGGAGACATGTCCTGTGGTCTGACTAAACTAAAATTGAACTGTTTGGCCATAATGACCATCATTACGTTTGGAGGAAAAAGGGACAAGCTTTGAAGTCTAAGAACACCATCCCAACTGTGAAACATGGATGTGACAGCATCATGTTGTGGGGTTGTTTTGCTGCAGGAGGGACTGGTGCACTTCACAAAATAGATGGCATCATGAGGAAAGAAGATTATTTGGCAATACTGAAGCAACATCTAAAGACGTCAGCCAGGAAGTTAAAGCTTGGGCGGAAATGGGTCTTCCAAATGGACAATGATCCGAAGCTACTGCCAAACTGATTACAAAGTTTCTTAAGGCAGGTGCGAACTATTGTTTCACCCAAGTCATACAGTTTAAGGGCAATGCTACCAAATACTAATGAAATGTATCTAAACTTTTGACTTTGCACAAAGTCATAAAAATGCCTTAAACAATTCTCTCTCTCATTATTCTGGCATTTGGCAAATATAAATAATTTTGGTTCCTAATTGACCTAAAACGAGTAAGGTTTATTCTGGTTTCATGTCAGATAGTGAGAACAACACACATATGTGTCTTTTTATATAGTGTATGTAAACCTCTGGTTTCAACTGTATGTGTGTATATATATATATATATATATATATATATATATATATATATATATATATAATATATATGACATGTATGAAAGTTGGTGCTGACACGCCAGTTCTAAATCAATATAGAGGTGTATAGAATGACAGTATGTATGACAGAGTGTTATGCGCCAAACATTTTGGTGCATAGAGTATTATGCCCAAACTGTGTCTTGGCCATGGTATGGATCTACAGCTACACATTCTTTCCCACTGATAGCGTGCTTCCCTAGCTCACACCATGCTTTTCTTTTCCCCAATTATCGCAATCTCCACGCTCCTCACACTAATTGTGTATCCCCAAGCACCCTTGCTGGGCAATGAGCTCTACATCTCTCCATGCATCCTAACTTTTCACTTGTCTGCTGCCACCAACCTCTTCCCCACTATCAATGCCCTTTTCACCAAACAGACCCATCTAAACTACAATCTATCCTACTCCCACCTGCTCACTCTCTCTCTGCTGGCTGCTGGGGACATACCAAGGGCCACCTCATCACATTCCCACCATTGAGGTGCACTCTGTCCGCATCTACACCCCCTCCAACCTCCAAGTGGCTGTTGTCTACCGACCGCCAGGCCCTGCCACTGCCTTTCTTGACCACTTTGCTTCCTGGCTTGTCCATTTTCTTTCCACTGACATCTCTACTATTATCATGGGAGAATTCAACATCCAAATCGACACCCCCACTCTGCTTCCAACAAACTCCTTTCACTCATAAAGATGGACACACACTAGACCTCATTTTCACCCGCCTCTGCCCCCTATCTGACTTCTCTAACTCTCCCCGCCCCATATCTGACCACAACCTGCTTACCTTCTCCACCACACCTGCTCCTCTTGTCTCATATCCAGTACACCCCCGCAGGAACCTACTGAACCTCAACCCTCCCTCTGACTCTCTTACACCTCTTTCTACCATCTCCTCATTTAATGACCCAGACACAGCCACTTTCTACAACCACACAATCATCACCACCCTTGACTCAGTCGCTCCTCTCACACACAACAGAACCCGCAAAATCAACAGACATCCCTGGCACACAGACTCCACCAAACAGCTGAGGCAAGCTTCCAGAATTGCAGAACGCCGCTGGAAGAAAACCCACTCCACCAACGACTTTGCCTCATACAAACAATCACTACATACATTTAAATCTGCACTCACCTCAGCCAAACAGAATTACTTCACCAATCTCATATCTTCTCTGTCTCACAACCCCAGACAACTATTCAAAACCTTCAACTCTCTTCTCTGTCCACCAGCACCACCTCCCCCATCCCTCCTTTCAGCAGATGACTATTCCATTCACTTCCTTCAGAAGATCAACCACATCAGAGAAAGCTTCATCCCACAGTACCAGCACCCTCCCCTATACCTGCTAACTGCTCTTCCCCCTTAACTTGCTTCTCCATGGTCACTCATGACAACCTTTCCTCTCTATTGTCCAAATCCAACCTCACTACCTGTAATCTTGACCCACTGCCATCCCACCTCATCCCAGACCTCAGTGCTTCTATCATCCCAGCACTCACCCATCCATTCAACCTATCCCTAACCTCTAGCATCTTCCCTTCCTCCTTTAAATATGCTACTATCACTCCAATCCTTAAAAAAACAACCCTTGTCCCCTCCTCTCTGTCCAACTATAGCCCCATCTCACTGCTCCCTTTTGCTTTTAAACTCCTCAAGCAGCACGTCTATCTTCAGCTGTCCTCCCACCTCTCCTCCAACTCTCTTCTCAGCCCAGTATAATCTGGTTTCCGACTCCACCACTCTGCCGAAACTGCCTTACCCAAGATCACTAATAACCTAGCAACTGCTAAAGCCTCACACCATTACTCTGTCCTTCTCCTTCTAGACCTGTTCTCTGCCTTTGACACTGTCGACCATACCCTCCTGCTATAAATCCTCTCCTCCCTCGGCATCACGGACTTGGCCCTTTCCTGGATCTCCTCGTACCTCACTGATCGGACATTCAGCATCTCTCATTCTCGCTCTACCTCCTCCCCCTTGCCTCTCTCTGTCGGTGTCCCCCAGGGGTCAGTCCTGGGCCCACTACTCTTCTCTCTTTACACTCTTGGCCTCGGTCAGCTCATAGCTTCACATGGCTTTCAATACCACCTGTATGCTGACGATACCCAACTCTACATCTCTGGCCCAGATGTTACCTCTCTTCTCTCCTGGATCCCAAACTGTCTATCGTCCATATCCTCCTTCTTCTCCTCCCGTCTCCTAAAGCTAAATGTGGAAAAAACTGAACTCATCATCTTTCCACCGTCCCATTCTACCCCTCCACCTGATCTCTCTATCTCAGTCAACAGCTGTACAGTCTCACCTGTTCCGCTGCCTTGTGGTAATCCTCGACTCTGCTCTGTCTTTCAAACCACACATCCAAACCCTCACCTCCACCTGCCGCCTCCACCTGAAAAATATCTCTCGCATCTGCTCATTCCTCAACTTCGACACTACAAAAATGCTTGTCCACACCCTCGTCATCTCTTACCTAGACTACTGCAACATCTTGCTTTGTGGCCTCCCATCCAACACTCTTGCTCCCCTTCAAACCATTCTCAACTCTGCTGCCCGCCTTATCCACCTCTCTCCTCGCTACTCCTCTGCCTCTCCCCTCTCCCTTCACTGGCTTCCCATTGCCCAGCAAATTCATTTCAAGCTACTAACCATGACCTACAAGGCTCTCCATAACCTCTCCTCTCCATATATCTCTGCCCTAATCTCCAGATATCTCCCCTCAAACAATCTCCGCTCCTCACAGGACCTTCTCCTCTGTTCTCCCCTTATCAACTGCTCACACAACCGTCTCCAAGACTTCTCCTGTGCTTCTCCCACACTCTGGAACTCACTGCCCCAAAACATCAGACTCTCCTCCACCTTCGCCAGCATCAAAACTAACCTGAAAACTCATCTCTTCAGGATTGCCTATAACCTACAATAACCCCACCACCAGTATACCACCCCACAAACATGTCTGCCACACACCTTCTGTCTCTTCCGTCCTTCCTTGTAGATTGTAAGCGCTCGCGGGCAGGGTCCTCTCTCCCTCTGTTGTGCCAATTGTAAGACATTCATCATTTATCATTGTACTCGTTTGACATATGTTATGTATGTAACCCCCCTCGAATGTACAGCGCCATGGAATCAAAGGCGCTTTAAAATAAATAATAATAATAATCCGTATGGCACTTTTGCGACAAACTTTGGTGCATTTTTGGTGCATTCAAAAGTGTTTTGTCTAGTGCAGACTGTGCCAAGTTTTGGCATATGACTATTCATACATCTTTCAGACAGGGCTACAACAGTTTTTTGGCTGAAAGTACGCCAGAAAACTGGCACAGCCCCGTTCATACATGTCACCCATAATGTTTATATACACACAGACACACACAAGGATATATTATATACTATATAGCATATATAGAAAAATATATTCATAGATGTAAACATGTGTGTATATATATATATATATATATATATATACACAACTATATGCACAACTATATATACCATATAGCACATAAACAAAATTATACATATATACAGACACATCAACAAACATGGAGTTTTACTTAAACATATATATGCGCACATACACAATGCACCTATACCAGTCACATGCTGGACACCCAAGTTACACACATTTACAGACACTGCACCCTAAAGCTCTGTCCTTCTTCACCTCAGAGCTCTTGCAAGGTCAAAGGTGGGGACTGTTGTCACTGCTGCAGGCTGCTACAGAGATCATGAACTCCCCTGAGTCGGACCTCTGTAGGGCAGAAGCATCAATGTTATCAGCCTTGTGCTGATATGTTAGATGCCATTGGGATTCCTTCCCAGTGGGACTGCAAGGTGCTAGAAGTCAGCAGCTCCTACCTGGAGCTACCGATGTAACTCTGCAGGAGGCCACTGAAGCATCCTCCCTATGTGTGCAGCCTCAAGTGCCCTTCCCCGAAACTTCCCTGCTGCTGCTTCCAGGTATCAAAACAAATATCCAGCAGCAGCTCAGTTTAAAGACTTAATTATTTTATCTTCCTCTGAAGTGCTGCACCCTCCTTCCTGCCACCTTAGGCACATGCCCTCATGCGCCATGTGATAAATACGGCCCTGACAACAGCTTTCACACCAAAAGTATAGATGTTCAGTACCAACTTCAGTAACAAATTTCCGCATGGTACCAAAATGTGGAGTGACAGTACTCTAAAAAGACTGCATCAATCTAGATATCAGTTATGCTCTAACATCATGTACTTAACCAACTCCATCTACTCCCAGGATGTTCTGGCTGGACTAGCCATTAACACTAAACTTCTGGAAATTAAATGTGTCATTGTCAAAACCAGATTTTTTTATTGAGGTCAAAATTTTTGTACTGTACATATATATATATAAATCAGGATGTTAAGCCCCGCCCATGATGAACCCAAACCACCGAAACCCCTCCCCTGCAGCAGAACTTCCTCAACAAAATAGGGACTAGTGACCAGTATTTCTGTGGTTACAATTGGCTTCACTTTTGTCAAGAATCACTGTGATCATCCCCCCAGATAATCATACCTCCTAACCATCTCAATTTCGGCGGGACTTTCTCAATTTGGGAACAATGTCCCGCCGTCCTGGGACAGCTGGCAGGTGTCCCGATTTTAACATATATGCCCCGATGATCCTAGGAATATGCCCTGAATCCCCAGAACTTTGCTGTTCATTTGTATTCTCATATATAAAAAAGACTCAAAAGATAAAACAATTACATTATGTGATTTCCTTGATATTTGTCACGGCACACGTTGTTGCCGTGGAGGAGCAAGGCGCTACAGGGGTTAATCCCTCTAGCCCGACGACACACCCAGGGAGAAGCCTGGCTCATGAGCATAGGATTGACAGCCAGGCTTCGAATCAGCTTAGAGGGTGTGCCGCACAGGCCAATAGAGGTGCCCGGAGGCCTCACCAATCAGCTGCTGGCGCGGTGTCTGAGCCCCTCATTTAAACCTGCTCAGTGTGTTAAACCTTTGCCTGTGAAAGGTTCTTTCTAGTCCTTCTCCTGGTTTCCTGTTTGTTGTTTCTCATGATTTCCGGGACCCCGGGCTGTTTCCAAACTTCGTTTCTGTCCTACTTTTTTGTACCGCGTTACCTCCAGTTTTTTTGCCCCTTTGGGCCCTTTGGTTTCCCCTTTTATGCTTTTGGTTTCAAAATTTGGGGCTTTGACTACCCTTAACCTTATCGCCCCGGGATTTCCCGACTGCATTTTTAGCGTAGGGCTTGTCGCCAGTTTGGGGTCTCCCATTTAGGGCAGCAGGGCCGGGTGGGCCGGGGACAGTGGGCGGAGTGTCAGTCAGGGCCCACTGCACCGCCTCTGACGTGACATTATTGCTTCCTTTTAAGAGTATGAAAAAATAATACCCCTCCCATAAGAGAACACCCAACACTTGGTTGCAAAATATTAAATAAAAACATTTTTATCCCTTTAAAATTTAAACAAAAATTTTGGACCTACATAAAACCTGGCAAACCTGAATCATTTTTTTGCATTAAAAAAAACCCTCCACCCCAACCTCATCTCCCAAAAAACGAAATAAATTATCACACGCCCATGCCCAAAGATTGGGAGGCTGAACTTAAACATCCTTTTACAGAAGAAGATTGGGGAGGCATGCACAAATGACACAAAAGACACCCCTTTTCCTTGTTGTAACCAGATTAAAAAATTTTTAAAGTTTTTTCCCCTAGAGGGGTTACAGAGTCCCTACCCCCCCTTAACAAATTTCGGGAGGTGTGAGATTACACCAGGGTCAATGACCCACATTTGGTGGGGATGTGTGGAGTTCCAGCCTTTTTTCCCGGGAATGTTTGAAGTCAAAACTTTAAAATTGGGGGGAATAAAAAAAATAATAAAATAATAATAATAACCCTTTATTTCTATACCCCAAACATTTTTCCGCAGCACTTTAAAAATTCAAGGAAAAACAAAAACATTCTTTAACAATTAAAAGTACTTAAAAAATGAGAAAACAAGGTGTGAGGGGCCCGCTCGGAGATTTTAAAAATCTTTTAGGGTGTAGGGGTTAAAAACATAGGGGAAAAGAAGTCCCAATTTTAAACAAGGGGCCCGGGCCCAATGTTTCATAAATAGGTTTTGGTTTACATAAAAATGGATGAACCTCCCACCCAACTGAAACATCAAATTATACAGATAAGGGGCCTGTGAGGGTCCCAAGTGCGGGATGCCCAGAGATTTGTTAAAAAAACAGTTGGGGATTTTGGGGGGCCCCAAAACCGAAAAAAAAAAGTTTTTTCCCGGGGCCCTTTTAAAACGTGGGGGTTTGGGGGAAATTGTCCTGTTTCGCCCGCTGTAGCAAAACCCCAGAAAAATTTGGTGCCGCACGGTGAAATCTTGTTTTGGGGCATGGGGGGTTCGGATGATTGAGGAATTTTGGTCTGATATAAACACAGAGGGGAGAGAACGGGTAGGGCGAAAGACAGGGACTAGGGGGGGGAATGTGGGGAGGGGGCGGGCGCTGTGGAGAGTTTTATGGGGGGAAGTGTTTGAGTTTAAATTTTATCCTGTACGGGAAAGGGCAACCATTGCAGTGACTGACAACAGGGTAGAGGCATCAGAAATAGCGCCTGGAAAAAAGACAAGCCGGGCCCTGCTCCCTCTGGACAGATTGGAGAAGGGAGATTTTTGCAGAGAGGGAGCCCATAAGCAAGGAGTTGCAGAAGCCCAAGAAAGAAAAAGAGCATAATGAGAGTTTGAGTCTTTTCCCCCACAGGGGAGAAAGGGGAATGGATTTTGGAGAAAATTCTTGAGGTGCAGGTGACAGGGGGCCCGGGTTTTTGGATATAGGGGGGAAAAGGGTTTTCAATCAAATCAAAAAAAACCCCCAAGACAGCGGGGCCTGCCCCCTAGGGAAAATGGGGAAACCACAAACAGAAACAGAAATACCCAGGGGGGAAAAGGGGGGGTTGGTTAGTGTTTGGCAGAAAGACAAGAATTTTTCCGCCCTTAGTGATTTTTAGTTCAAAATGGAGAAAAGGACATAATTTTTCGGAGACAGGGGACAGACAGTCACTGGTGTTTTGTAAAAGGGCTGGGGTGATGTCACGGAGGAGGTGTAAAATTTTGGGGGGTCCCCCGCATAGAAAAAGGTATTTGGAACCCAAACTACTGAGGGTTTTTGTCCAAGGGGGGCCCCTTTTGAAACAATAAAAAGAGGAAGGACCTAGAACTGACCCCTTTGAGGAATTTCCAACAGCAAGGGGAAGAGGAGAGGAGGTCAAAACCCAAAAAAAGAGACATTTGAAAGGACGGTCAAGATTTGGGGGGCGAGAACCAAGCGAGAGGGGTGTCCTGGGGGCCCAATGGTGCGACTTTTCCTGAGGAAAGTTGGGTGAATCCACAGTGTCAAATGCTCCCAGAGAATCCAAGAAAGCAACAATGAGTAGTTACCCTGAGATTTTTTCTGTTTTGGAGGTCATTTTTAGACTTTTAAAAAAAGGGGAGTTTTTCCCTTTTAGTGTAAGGTGGGAAAACCGATTGCAGCGGTCAAGAAGAAGTTACAGAAAATAGCGGATTAGGCGAGAGTAGACCAAACGTTTTCCCGGGGTTTTGGATGAAGGGGAGTTAGAACGGCGGTAGTTTTTCAGCACAGGACGGGTCCAAAAGGTCTTTTTTAGTAAAGGGTTTTTTGATGGGGTGTTTGAAGGGAAAATGGAAAGATCCCCTGGAGAGAGAGAGGTTACAGATAGCAGTAAGGTGAGAGAGGACAGCTGAAAATAGACTGGACGAGGGGGGATGGAAAAGGGGGCAGTAACAGGTTTTGGGGCGGGCAGACAGGGGGAAGCCTGGGCACTTTTCCCTGTCGTTCGGGTCAAGGGTGCAGTAATTGATTTTGAGGACGTGGGGGAGGGGCAGGGTTTGGGATTATTTGGGGGTTTTGGGTTTTGATGTTTTTTCCCGGGTATTTTCAATTTTGTCCCTTTAAGTTAGTGGCCCCGGGCCCTTTAAACACAGAGGCATGGGCCCCACCTGAGCTTTAGGCCCCCTTTTTTGGGGGGAGTGGAAGGTGTCAAAGAGGCGTTTTTGGGGTTTTTGTGTATTGGGGGGATTAGGGGGGTGAAATATTTTTTTTTGGGGGCAGTGAAGGGCAAAAATGGATAAGTCCTGACATGAAATTTTTAAATGGAGGGAAAACCCGCGGTAGCTTTGGGCTTTCTCCACAGCCGCTCACACACCGGAACAACCCCTGGAGAAAAAAGAGTCCCAGTGTGTGCCAAGGGTGCGGGCGTCTGACTCTGGTTTGGTTTCGGGGTGTGGTGGTGCCAACATGTCCCGGGGGTGGTTGTGAGAAATTTTTATTTTAACTTTTTACAGCCTGGCCCGGGCAGGAGAGGGGGGAGATTGGGGGGAGTGAGGACGCATGGGGTCTTTTGAATTTTTCCCGAGTATTAATGGGGGCGGATAATTTTTGAATGGATGAAAGGGGAGGTTTGTCCAGAAAGGGGAGAAATTTGGGATAAAGAAGGAGATAAATTGTGGTCCCCAAAAGAGCCTAAGGAAATTAGGAAAGTTAGAAATTTTAGGAAAATGACATAAAACCAAACCCGAGAGGTTTTCCCCTCCTTGTGGGTTTTGGGGGGTCCCGTAAACTGCGAGAGGCAAGAAGGAGGGTTTAAAGAAAGAAACTGTGAGGCAGAAGGGGAAAAAAGGGGGGCATCAAAGGGGATGTTTTAAATCCCCATTTATGAAAAGGGGGGCATTTCAGAAGAGAGGAAGTGGGGGGAGGGAAGGGTGCAAAAAAGATCCCGAAACTGGCGGGGGGAAACTGGGGGGGCTGTAGACAAATGCGACTTTTATGGAAAAATGGCTGAAGAGTTGAGGGTGTGGCCCTCAAAGGGGGGGAAAGTGAGGGGGGTGCAGGAGGAAGGCCCTGAGACGTGCAGTGTGGGAGAGAAGTATGCCAACTCCTCCACCCGGCCTGTTTCAGGTCTGGGGGTGTGGGTGAAGTGTAGCCCCAAGGGTGAGAGGGCAAGGGAAGCGGTGTCAGATTGCTGTAGCCTTTTTCTTGAGGGCCGCATTTTGGGGGTTTGGAAAGGAAAAAAGGTCATGAACAGCAGTGATTTTGTTCAGAGGGACCCCGGGGGGTTCCTAGAGCAATTAAAAGGGGCAGAAAAAGGGTACAGCGAATGGCAAGCAGGTTACGGGTTTCTATGGGGGGCTGAGGAGGAGGTGGTGAGCAGAAAAGGAAGGTTTGGGATAATAAAAGGGTATTTTCGGCACCTACCAATTTCACCGTGGTGATATAAAATTTCTGTATTTAAATTTAAGTGCAAACTGCCCAATGAACAAAGCTGTGTGCGCCAAAGTCAAAAAAAACCGTACTTTATGTTTCTTTAATCAAAATATTTTTGGCACGGGTTTAATTTACCTGTGGGACTATAAAATTGTGGATTTTAGATTTAAGTGCAAGCTGCCTCAAAGAACAAAACTGTAGTGCGCCAAAATAAAAAAAAACGTTTTTTTATGTATTGTATAATACAAGTATTTTTGGCACCTTTCAATTCACCTGTGGGCTATAAAATTGGTATTCAGATTTTTGTGCAAGCTGCCCCAATGAACAAACTGTAGTGCGCCAAAGTCAAAAAAAAACCCATCTGTTTGTATTCGTATAAAACAAAATATTTTTTGGGGCCTTTCAATTCACCCGTGGGGAATAAAATTGCGGATTCAAAAATTTTTAAATGCAAGGGGATATATCAACAAAGGGGGAATGGGCAAAATTGAAAAAGAACACTATCTGAAATGTATACTGAAATAAATTGGGGTTTTGACCCAACAAAGCCTGAGTTACTGAAAAGATGTGTATCCCATAAGTTCAGGCTGCCCAATATCGGAAATATTTTAATTTTAAAATGTTAAAAGGGGCGTGGCCCGAGCAGGGATTGAGCGATTTTGAGGGGGTCTTCCTGAAAGGAACCCCTTTTGGGCCAAATAAGCCTAAAAAGCGGAAGAATCTCTGCTACAAATATTGAAGACCTTTCTGGGGACAAGCTATTTTCCCCGGTCCAACCTGACTCAATTGGGGTGCAGAGCCGAAGTTTTTGTTGGGGGCTCAGTTTAGAAGCTACAGGGGAAGAGGTGCCATTTTCCTTAACGCACAGCATCAGCCCGGCCCGGTTTCCCCATTAAGTGAACTTATTGTACCTCCCTTCCCCTGCTGTGGTCCTGTGTCTTGCCCTTTAAAGGCTGTCTGTAGAGGAGAACTTTCAGATTTCCTCCTGGAAATCCCCAGTGGTTCTGCCCCGGGTCCTGATTGCTACCCTGCCCCACTAGCTAAGCAACAAACTGAAAAGGGGGGGGCTTTATTTTCTGCTAAGATAAATCATCCTCTGT
>JAODAL010051464.1:0-26660 GCA_025379985.1 Phyllomedusa bahiana
GGAAAAAGGGGGCGCTGTGTGGGTGGAACCAGTGCAACCCGTTAATGTCGTTATAAGGCAATCCTGAAGAGGTGGGTTTTCGGGTTATTTTTTGAGGCTGGTGAGAGAGGGGGAAGTCTGATGTGTTGGGGCAGTGAGTTTCCAGATTTGGGGGGGAACACGGGAAAAAGTCTTGGAGATTGTGTGAGGAGGTGATAAGAGGGAGCAGAGGAAAGGTCCTGTGAGAGCGGAGGTTGTGTGAAGGGGGTATTTAGAGTTTAAAGGGCAGAGATGTATGGAGGGGAGAGGTCGTGGAGACCCTTGTAGGTCATGGTTAGTAGCTTGAAGTGAATTCGCTGGCAAGGGGGAGCCAGTGAAGGGATTGGCAGAGGGGAGAGGCAGAGGAGTAGCGAGGAAAAGAGTGAATCAGACGGGCAGCAGAGTTAAGGATGGATTGGAGGGAGCGAGGGTGCTAGCTGGAGGCCACAGAGAAGGATGTTGCAGAATCTAGGCGGGAGATGACGGGGGCATGGACCACCCTTTTTTGTGTTTTCCGAAGTTAAGGAATGAGCGGATAACGGAGATATTTTTTAGGTGGAGGTTTTAGATATAGGGTTTGAAGGACAGATTGGAGTCAAATTATCCCAAAACATCCCAACTCTCCCGTTTTTGGCGGGGGGTCCCCGCTTTTTTGGGGTCCCTCCCCCCCCTCCCGGGGGAGTTGGCATTCCTCCCGCCGCCTGCAGGCGGCGGGGTCCTTTAAATTACCGCGGCGCAAGAGTAGCTCTGGTGCGCTACTTTTGCGCCGCGGAACCGCTCCTACAGGGCGGGTGAAGCGGCGCTGCGCCCGCTCACCCGCCCGCGGTCTCACTGTGGGGGGAGGAGGGAGGAGGGATCGCTCCCTCCTCCCTCCTCCCCCTGTATGTACGGCGCCGGTGTGGCGCCGTACATACATTTTCAGCGGCGCGGGGGGAAAAGGGGACGCGCGGCTGCAGGGAGTGACGCGCGGCGCTCTCACTTCCCCCTGTGCCGCTGAAGAGATCGGGCAGGAGCTGGCAGCGCTGCAGGAGCCTTGGGAAGGTAAGTGTATTTTATTATTTTTTTTTATTAGCTTTAGGGGGCTCTACCTGGCTAACAGAGAGGGCAACTACCTGGCAACAATGGGGGCATCACCTGGCAAACAATGGGGCACAACCTGGCAACAAAGGGGCACTACCTGGGAACAGAGGGGGGATACCTGGCAACAAAGGGGGCACTACCTGGCGAACAGTTGGGGGCACTCCCTGGGTAACAGAGGGGGCACTACCTGGCAACAGAGGGGACATCACCTGGCAACAGAGGGACATCTACCTGGGAACAAAGGGGGCACTACCCGGCTAACAGTGGGGGAATTACCTGCTAACAGAGGGGGCACTACCTGGCAACAAAGGGGGGCACTACCTGGCAACAAAGGGGGCACTACCTGGGAAAAAAAGGGGCACTACCTGGCTAACAGATGGGGGCACTACCTGGCTAACAGATGGGGCACTACCTGGCTAACAATGGGGCAATACCTGGCTAACAGATGGGGGGACTACCTGGCTAACAGAAAGGGGCACTACCTGGCACCAGCGGGGGCACTCCCTGGCAACCAAGGGGGCACTACCTGGCTAACAGATGGGGGCACTAAACCCGGCAAGAGGGGGCCAAATACCTGGCAACAGAGGGGCACTACCTGGCAAACAATGGGGGCACTACCTGGCAACCAAATGGCACTACCTGGGAACAAAGGGGGCACTACCTGGCTAACAGATTGGGCACACCTGCACAATGGGGGCACCTACCTGGCAAACATTGGGGCACTACTTGGCTAACAATGGGGCACCGACCTTGCTAACAAAGGGGCACCTACCTCTAACAAAGGGGCTTCTACCTTCTACAAATTTGGCTCTTACCTGGCTACAGAGGGGCATCTAACTTGGCTACTAGGGCATCTACTACCTGTAAGGGTCACTACCTGTATGGGGGGCTACTACCGGCAATAAGGCATCTACCTGGCTTCTTCCAAAGCCGTTAAGCAGTTAGTTGGAGAGGGTGTGGTCTTGAAGGGCTGTGGCATACAACAAGAGGGCGTGACCCATGGCAAATATTGCACTAGAGTTTCCTGCTTTCATTTTCAAAAGTGGCAACTAGTGTTATCCCAAGGCAGCGGACCTGTGATGCTGTGAGAGAGGGTACCATTGACAGTGATAGAGAGATCAGGTGAAGATGGATACAGGTGAAATAAATAAATTCATTTATTCCCACATTTAGTTTAGACGTGATGAGAAGAAGAGAAATGAGGACAGACAGATCGGGATCCGGAGAGTAGAGAAGATACAACTGCCAGATGTAGATTGGGTAACGACAGCAACAGGGGTTATTGAAAGCCGTGTGAGGCTATAGCTGACCCAACCAAGAGTGATAGAGAAGAGTAAAGACCAGACTGAACCCTTGGGGGACACCAACAGAGATTGGCGAGAGTGTGAAAACCCTGAATGTCCGATCAGTACGAGGAATCCAGAGAGGGCCAAGTCCGTGATCCGAGCGAGGAGAGAGTGTAGAGGGATGGATCACATCTGAAGAACACAGGTTAAAAATTGTCGAAACTTCTCTGGTTGTGGACTTCAAATACTGCATTCTAAAAAGTTGAGGAGGTAACACAGCCTGCACATGCCACTGATACATTGTAGCAAATACCTTTGGCAGGACACAAAAACTGATGCAACAGGGATGTAATGAGCCTTGATTTTAACACTAATCTATTCAATGTAGCCAACAAAATCCTCTCACACATAGAGATGGGTACTTAGGAGCTTTCACACTGCGCGTTTTGTGACATTTTTACTGCCTTCCAATAAACAGCCTTTATTACCAGCAGCTTCTTTCAGTCGTACTAAATTGTTCAGAAAGTGTTTTTCAATAAGTAAACAATGAATGAGTGTAAGTTTTGTGATACAGACACACCAATGATTACTGACTTTCTGATAACTCAAACGAAGCTGCTTGTAATAAAGGCAGGTTTAATTGAAGCGCATTAAACCCTGCACCGTGTGAATGCAACCTAAGGTTTTTTTTTGTAAGGATTTGCTACAATGTATCAGTGCAGGTGTTATCTCACAGAAGATTACCTAGATTAGAAATAACTGTAACAAATTCTCAGCTGTGAGGTGCATTAGGCCAGATGCTGAGAGTTTGTGTCAGTTGTCTCCAGTCCTGACAATCCCATGTGAGGTGAATACATGAGCTGCAAGGATTTGCAACAATGATTCAATACAGGTGTTAGTCTTGGATCCAGAACTTTTTACTGCACAGAAGATTAACTAGATTGCAGGCAATTGTAGCAAATTCTCAGCTGTGCAAAGCATTAGGGAGCTTTCACACACTGCAGTTTTGGCGCAGTTTTAAACTGGCGCTCGCAAATAAACTGCTATGTAGGTGTCAGCAAGCTTCTTTCACTAATCTAAACTGTTTGGAAAGTGAGGAATCGATTAGTGTGTTTGTATCCACAAGACTCCACACGCAGGAATTGATGACTTACTGGAAACACCTTTCTGAACAATTTAGACACTGAAAGAAGCTGCTGGGAATAAAGGCTGTTTAATTGGAGCGCGGATAAAACTGCACCAAAACTGCGCAGTGTGAAAGCAGCCTTTGACCAGTACATGTTCATAGCATCTGAAGATTAGGCGTTCACACGGCGTATGCTTTAAGTACCGAAAAATGCAAGATCGAATATATGCAAAAATCCAATACATATCTAACAATGTTCAATTGTGGTTACATTGGTCGTTCAGATGATTCATATTTTACATTTTTTTGCATTGTGTTAAACGGATGCATCAAAAGATTTGACATGTCACTTCTTCATCCATTTAGCGCATGGAAAAAACCTATAGAAATAATAGGGTTCGTTTCTGAAGTCCAGAAAACGTATCCAAATACATAGCACACTTTGTGATGCGATACATTTGATGCAATATGTTTTTACAGATTGCAAAAATGTATCCAAGATTCCATCTGCATATACCCTAAGTTTTCCTCATTCTGAGGGTTTGTTCCAATTGTGTCCAGTCCTGACAATTCTATGTGAGATTAAGGCTGCTTTCACACAGCGGCGTTTTTGTGCAATTTTAACTGCGCTCCAATTAAACTGCCTTTAATACCATCAGCTTTTGTCACTTTACTAAACTGTTTGGAAGTGAGTAACAAACAGGTGTGTTTGTATCCACAAGACTTCACACACAGTCATTGTGACTACTAATAACACCTTCCGAACAATTCCAGAACACCTGAAAGAAGCTGCTGGGAATAAAGGCTGTTTAATTGGAGCGCATTAATACTGCACCAAAACTGCCTGAGTGAAAATCAGCCTTAGCATCTTTGAATACTTGATTAAAGAGAACCTGTCACATAGTTTTGCCCCCCTTGCTGAGGACAGCAGCAGCCGTGTCAACCTGCTGTTGCCAGCGCTGTTCCCATATTCTTAAGATGCCTGGAGTTTTATGTATTTAATGCTCAAATCTGCAGTTTTTCAGCCAGTAAAGAGTCTATAAAAAGAGTCCTTCAAAGAGTCAGTTTTTTTCAAAACCCGTCAATCGGAGGCTAGCCCGCCCACCTCAACAGACCAACCTATTAGGCCATGTTCACACGCTTAAAATGTCCGTAATTCGGTCCGTAATTACGCGCCGAAGTGCGCGCAATTACGGCCGAAAACGGCCCATTCATAACGGTAATTCACAGTTCCTCATAGAGAACATGGATTACGTCTCCTCTCCCCACCGCGAAAGCCGCCGGCGGGAGATAAATGACATGTCACTTTTCTAGCGGCGATATACGCGACCGCTAGCAGTGAAAGTCAATGGGCGGCGAAGTGCCGGGCCCCCTGATTACTCCCCCGCTCCCGCCCCGCCCCCGTCCACACGGCGTAATTGCGGGGCGAAATTACGTCCCGCAATTAAGCCGTGTGAACATAGCCTTACTTTGAATAGGTAGAAACATGTGAATAACTGTCAGTGGGTGGGGCAAGCCTTTGGTGGACGGGGCTAACACCTGCTCATGAATAAGATTTTGAGCATTAAATGCACTAAACCTCCAGCAACATACAGCATAAGGGACACAACCTTATAGACAGGTTCCCTTTAAGATGCTGTAAACCTGGAGTGACCAAAAGCTTCTTACAGCTGAGAATTTGTCACAGTTGAATCACATCTAGGTAGTATTCTGCAGGTAAACATCCTAAGCCCCCTTGATGGGAGGAGGGCTTAAGCAGTTTTGATCAAAAATGTAAACTAAGAACCTCAAAAAATGTTTCATATATAATGAGTAGCAGAAATGCTTTTTCAAAAATTCCCCTTTGATAGTTTCTTTAGTTGATAGTGCCGCTGATATTCGAATGTGTAAGTATTGTTGCGCACCACCAGAGTGCACCTATCCATTTTTTTTCAAAAAGGTTTTTTGGATGTGCAAAGCCAAATATTGTTGTCTAAACATCCTAAACTTGCCCTAATACATTGTAGCAAATCCTAAGAGATGGTGCAGCTCATGTACTCGACTCACATGGGATTGTCAGGACTTGATACAACTGAAACAAACCCTCAGCTGTGAGAAGTATTAGGTCTACTTAGGTTTTCATCCTCTTGAGTGCATGGTGTTCATGTTCACTGACAGCAGCAGAAATCCGGAAAATGAAAAATAATTGAAAGCAAAGTATATTTTAGATTTTCCATTAATTCCCAGGGATGAGTCATTCTAATTTCGAATACATCTTTTGATCTGCAGATGATGTTCTTGTTATCGGCTCCAGTCTAGGACGGGGGCGGCAGCCGTGCAGGTTCCTCTGTATACAGTGAGCTGGGATTTCGTCGCAGTGGGGGCTGCTGGGGTCTCAGACTCCTCACACAGTCATTGTTATCATAATTTAGGGTTAGGAGAAGCTTCTGGTCCCGGGGCTGGTGCCAGACAAGAACATTTGTTTGACATGGGCCAATGCCAGATGCAGGGCCCAGGAGCGGTGCCAGCGTGGGTGGCGTGTGGAGCAGGAATAGCGCCGGCGAACTTGTGTAAACCTGGTTTTGTGGTAAAGTCAACAATTGGAGCCTCTGAGCCACAGAAACACGAGGGGCTTAATTTAGAAACATATTGAAGAGGCGCAAGGCTCGTGGTGAGGGGTCGGCCCAACCCTGCGCTCCCTCTGCCTCATGGTGTTTATCCAAAATAAGCGCAATACATTAGGAGATGCCAAACCTAGCGCCCCCCGACCACAAGGCTCCAGGAACCAGGGCTCCGGCCAGATTCAACCTGAAATTTTCAAAAATAGCCAAAAAAATCATCAAATTGTAGAATTTAAGGTTCATGAAATAATGAAAGTTACAAATAACAACGAAGATGAAATAAACTAAGGCAAGGAAGGAACCGTCCACTGACGACGGCCATGGCTGATGCATGCTGGGAAAAGGTGACGCGGGTCATTGGTTGCAAGCTCTTCTGTCCATCTTTAGATACTTGTTGCAGTCAGGCTTGGACTGGCCCTCAGGGGAATAGGGGAAACATTGGGGCCCCTGAACCTGGCCTACATAGAGTTGGTTTTTAACTGCATATACGCCCTTGAAAGAGGCAGAAAAGCAAGATGCAGGGCATAGGAGGCAGATACAGCCATGTACAGTAGGTGTAAGGTGGGCCGCTAAAATAAACTACACCGGTGGCCCAGAAACACCAACAGGTGGCCCCTAGAATTAAACTCACCGGTGGGCCCAGAACACAACTCAACTTGGCCCCTTAGAATCAACTCCACCTGTGGGCCCAAAACAACTCAACTGGTGGACCCCTAGAATCAGCTCCACCTGTGGGCCCGGAAACAACTCAACTGGTGGCCCTAAATCAACACACCTGTGGCCCCAGAAACACTCAACTGGTGGCCCCTAGAATCAATCTCCACCTGTTGCCCCAGAAACAACTCAACTGGTGGCCCCAAGAATCCACTCCACCAGTGCCCAGAACAACTCCAACTGGTGGACCCCCTAAGAATCAGCTCCACCTGGGGGCCCAGAAACAACTCAACTGGTGGCCCCTAGAATCAACTCCACCTGTGGGCCCAAAACAACTCAACTGTGGCCCCTAGACCAACTCCACTGTGGGCCCAGAAACAATCAACTGGTGGACGCCTAGAATCAACTCCACCTGTGGGCCCGAGAAACAACTCAACTGGGTTGACACCCTAGATCAGCTCTACCTGTGGCACAAAGCACCCCCAGTCTGACACTGGTTGCAGAGGTTTCCTATTGCAGACACATTGATACTTGCACTTTTTTAGGTTTTGCACCTTTTAGTGCTGCTCCAATCTACCTAGTCCTATATAATATTACTGACATCACACGCCAGCACTATTTAAGCAGAGCAATGAATAGACCACACAAACCAAGTCTGGCATATCCAGCGAGTCCTCGCAACATCAGATTCTCTGATGCTTGACTCAGCACCTAGCGCGCATTCTGTTTGTAAAGACAAGTGAATGATGCACGGTCGCCTTATTGGTAAATCTGCGAGAGTGAGTAGCCTCTTGATCTATTCAGACTATCATGACTCTACTTTGTTTCTTCGTGCAAGCAACATACTTTCTTCTCTTTCTCTCCATGCAGCGACCTATACACCTATTGCTCACTTTTAAGTGTTCTTATCACATAGCGTAATATAATGCACTGACCAAAGCATGTAGATTGAGCTGTGCCTACTATATCTACCTTCTACACACATACAAGGAATCACTTGCAACGCTCTCACTCACGTATCCGATACCAGTCGTATTGCTGTCCTCCTAGCTTGATTCTACAGTCTCAAGCTAGATACGGCATACTAACTATCACTCTACTCTCAAGCAGATCACAGTTTTGCACACACAAGCTAGAGATGCGAGTAGATCAACATTGATGCTCTACATCGCGGATATGATCGCGGGATGCCAAGGATAATAGCAGCAGATCTAGCCATCGAGGCTAAGTAATGTGGACTAGACAGAGTTTAGCTCTTCCAGCGCGCTGAGATGACACAAGTACGGCGACACGAAGAGTCAATCTAATTTGCGCAGCGAGTCTACAAGCTCAGCATCACGAGTTTAGACCCTTCTATTGAGCATACAGTATGTTCGAGCTCAGTTTATTGAGATCGGTCTCACTCGAGAAAGTTCTTACAGAGAATGTGAGCAACATTCTTGTATCACGTGATGACAAGGGACCGTCACATAGTAGCAACCATAAGACGGAAAACTCTGCGCGAACCACCTCTGCTACTTCCATGCCTGGCATGACTGCGTCTCATACAAGCAGCTCCATACCACACACGTAGGAGATGACCAGACTCCCTGATCGCTAGTTTATGTATTGATCTTCATGCAGAGAGATACTGAGTGTTGACTCGAGGAGAGATGAAGATGTTCATTCACATCAGCTACACATGGCAACCTGTGAATGAGTGAGATATAGAAAAAAAGGCAGCTGTCAGAGCGCATCAGAAAGCGGCCAACCACGCGCGAGGCGGGAGACGGAAAGGTATATATTTGTTATGTGGGTGTGACATTGCAAGAGAAACTTACCAATTTGCAGCGTTGGCTAAATAAATTATTGTAGGATAGTGTTGGATATCTCCTCTCTATCTAATAACGTTTAAGACAGGAGTGTCAGTGAGAACTAGCATAAGCCTAGATGAGTTCAGGGTACATGACATAATCAAAACATAGACATTTTATTCCTAGTAATTAAGGCTACATTTTCAAATTTGATGAGTAATTCGAGCATAAGATATAATATGCATGCCATCGGATCGCTGGACGCAGCAACATCACACAGCAAAGGAATGTTATCTCTATGATTCCCTATGAGTATCGCCGCTGTATTCGCGTCTCGACTGGGTTGCGAGCCGGACACATTCTCGTATCGTCTGCGGAACCCATCTCAGGCATGATTGAGACAGAGACACGGCGATCACTCTGCACTGACAATTGGATAGCTAGAGTAGGGCTCTGCTCTGACAGACGTCTCTCTATTGATGCTTGCATCGCCAGAATGGTAACGTCATCTTGGGATGTTCAGTATTTAAGCAAATCACATGCGTTGATTACTAAGGGAAAAGTTGGGCATACATCACATATTTTGGGGATGATACACACACACGGGTGTACTAGTGCGATGATGCAGATAGATGAGCGCACTCGATCAAAGTATGGGTCATAGCGTGACACAGATAACTTCGCCACGAGGTATTTTCTCAGTGAGTAGAAGAGACCGGATACGACATTATACGCTGTGAGATATTCGTTTTAGTTCTTTTTTAGATCGATAGAATGTGAGTCTATAGAAGGTAGTTTTCATCATATTATAATTGACTCTGGGACTGTATTTGGTTGGTATTCTTTAGTCTCGGGAAATATGATTTGTCTCTATTGTATACTAATGTAGAGATATTAAATAATCATATTGTTATATGTTTATGCATGTGCAAGTTGGATACTAGGATAAGAAGAGTAGGACAGACAGTAGAATAGTGATGGAGAGGAGATACATTTGTATTCTGTAAGATACACGATGAATTAGGTGCGTTAGACGGTTTGGACAAATGGATATGTAGATAGTGGATAACTAGAGGATGTGAGTGTCATTAGATCTGATAGAATTTGAAAGTGATAGTGTTTAAGTAAGAGGAGTGAATGTTCATTACTAGGATACATTAGTTGAATTTGTGGTGAACTGGAGTGAACGATATGCAACCTATTAACAAATCATGAAACTAAATACAGGAGTCTTCGTTCGTTTAACGTGAGTGGGTCTGGAGGTTCTCAAGATAGGGTACTTGAGATTAGATCGATTAGTGTACTGATGTACAGTTAGTTATCTGAGTATATTAATTTTTTTACAACTCTCGCGATAACCTCTTAACTGAGAGATACGAAGGTGAATTTAGTTTTTATGTTGAAGGGTCACTGAGAGATTGTTATGTTATTGTGTGAGTATTATATCGAATGTATTTAGTATTCTCAGGCATAGATGTCTCGGTGTGATCATGCGACACAATAGAGGATATCTCTCTATCTATCTGTGTAGGTTATATTAATAATAGCATGGTGTATAGTATGTTGTGTAGGATGTTTTGTATATGGGCGAATGGGTTTTTTGGTCTCACTGTTGGACGTGGGTGTATTGGTATAGGTTGTGTGTCTCTGGTTAGTGTGGCTAATATGTAGGGTGTACATCTGATTGAATGATGTTGGATATTTTTGATTTGAGTTTGTGATTAATTAGGGATGTGGGTGTAGAATTATTAATGATGTGAATTGTATGGACTACTCATTGTTAAGTAGGGTGATGGATTCAGTAATTGGTGTTGGTGTGGATGACATTGACACAAATGGGGACTGGATGATCGCAAAAAACTATATTGAAAATTGTGTAACATAGGGTTGTTATATCTGTGGACAGTACTGTGATGATGTATTGGTGATGCTTGGTATTGGTCGCAAGCGTGGGTTAGTTATGGATTATGTGATGGTGGTTATCTGTTCTATATGGTGATTTAAGATTCATTTACTGGTTGTGAAATATTGTTGTTGTATGTGATAGACATTTGATTCATGACATCACACACATTCACATTGATATATTACATGTACATATGTGGAATGGGATGATTTCTCAGCATTGTCAGTATGTGGAATCAGGTTGAGTAAATGATGTGTGTAGGTAGAGGAACGATAGTGAGAGGGGTGAGAGATGAAGTTGTTAGGACATATATTGGGGAGATGTGTGTGTAGAGGAGAGTTATAGTTCTAGTGTATCATTACATACAGGATATGTTTGTTGATGGGTGTTTTGGGGTGTAGGGTGTGAGTAGTGGTGTAATAGGGGGGGCGGAGAGATGTCACACGAGTTAGGTTTAGGGCACATAGTAATCGATGATAGTTGTATGTATGGAGGGTTAAAAGTTCTCATGTGGGTTGTATTCAATTTATGAATGATGAGGTCATGTATCATAGGAGTGTGTTGGGATAGTGGGGGGAATGAGTGCACGGGATTTGTCTGTAGTGTAATAGATTGTGGTATAGAAAAGTGGATGGACATAGTGGCATGTGTAGTTTTTAATGTGAGCAACAAGTTTAGAGCACAACTACGGGACACTTAGATTCAAGTGGTTATCTAGAGTGTATGGGTATCTGTTGCTGAAAAGGTAGACGACACACATAGGGATTCATCTAATGGAATACAAATTGTTCAGTGTAGGAGATGATGTTGATGATTTGGGTTGTGGTAGATACATGAATTGTATTATCACGCATGAAGTGGAGTACAGACATATAAGTTATACATATTAGTGAGATAGAGGGTATGTTTTCAGGATGTGGTTAGTGCGGTAGAGGTATGTCGGTTGTGATACGGGAAGATATAGTCACTTAGATGTCCGGTCACGGTGTCTAGTGATAGACACGGACATGGTAACTGGAGAGAAGAGGTTTAGTTGAGACTATATGTGAGCAGCTGATATGTGTTTCTGTATGTAATTAGTGTGAGTCTTTAGAGTAGTGATGAAGGAGTGTTCACACAGATGATGTTGGTTATGTGTTATGGGTGTTCTGTACACGAGAGGAGTCTGTTAGATGTTGCACGGAAAGGAGCATCGCAAGGGGTTGCAGAGGTGAGACTTGTGGAAGGAGGGTATACATATTTGCAGGAGTAGTAGGGAGAGATAGGGACGTGGACAAAGGAACAACTGTAGGTCTGTTAATAGAGGTTAGATTATTATTGAAGTGGTGGGTGAGTCGGTGTGATAGATAATGTGTGTCACATAGTAGTAGTTGACTGAGACTATGGTAGGTGTTTTAACGTCGCGTGTTAGTGAGACAATTATAGTATGAGGGGTTGTTAGACACATGAACTTATGGTAGCGTGTGTACTAGGTGAGAGGGGGTATAAGTGAGTGTTGGGAATTATATAAAGTAAATTATTATTTTTTAGTGATGATGTGGTTTGTGTAAGTGTTTTGTAGGATATTGGGAGTTGGGTGGGATGTGTTGAGTAAAAATGTGATATTTGAAAAATGAGAATTTTAATTTGATAATAAGAATAGTATTTGGGTATGAGTGGTTAGAGGGTTGATTATATGAGAGTGTATTTTATATGATGTTGATGAGATTTGGAAGATGTGATAGAGTGTGGAATTTGTTATGTTATGATAAAAATAGATTAATGGGATGTATTATCAGGATGTTTGTTTAGTTTTTGTAGTTGTTTGTTTTATGGTTTTATTATTATTATAGTTTAAGAGTTTAGGGATAGTATAAAGGATGGGTGGTTGGGGTAAATTTTAAATTTGGGAGAGCAGGGGGGGAATGTATTTTGAGTGGTGTGTTAGGATATATTGGTAGAATTTTTGGGTAAGAGGATAAAAGTTTTGTATGTGGGATGAGGGTTTTATTTAGTTTGGGTATGTATGTTTGGATTTATAAGGGTAGGTAGTGGGGTTAGGGTGTTGTAAATTGAGGAATTGTGTGGTTTTGGCATTATGGGTTTATAATTTATTATTAAGTGGTGGATAGGTTTTATGATGGGTTAATGTGGAGGGATATTAGGAGTAGAAGAGAGTGCGAATTATTAGTCTCTAAGAATGTTAATATCGAAGTTGTAGAGAGAGACATGGTATCGTGGTCACATTGGTGTTTAACTTGGGGGTGGAGGCAATCATAGAATAGTGAACGTGAGGCTTAGAAAGCAAATGAAGTGAGAGTCACAACATAGGGTGTTTTACATAGTTACAGTGACAGATAGGGAGTGGAGTTGACAGTGTTAGAGATAAGAGTGGGTCATGGTGAGGAGAAATAGAGTTGGTGAAGAGTTTAGTATGGATAGTGTGGATGAGGTTCATTGACAGGAGTGGTGTCTGGGTTGGTAGATGGTGGTAGTGATATACAGTGTGGTGGTCACATGGGTACGAGATTTTGTTTGAGTGGATGATTGATGAGATTGGGGTTTGATGTCAAGGTGTGTGGTTGTAGTAGAAGGATGTTTGGGTAGGTGATTGGGTCACATAATTAGGTCATAGTATTGGGTGGATCGAAGATGGGTAGGGATTGTTTTGATGATGTTGTTTATGATGAATGTTGGGGGTTGTGAGTTTGGTGAGTATTGACAGTATTAGAGGAGGTTTGAGTATGTGTGATGGTGAATGGTATGGGGGGGGGAGATGGGGGAGGTTGTAGGGAATATGATAGATTGATATTGGGGTGTTATGGAGTAGATTTTGGACATTAAGTGGAGGTGAATGATATTTAGACTGTAGTGTAAGCAGGGTGAGAGAAATGGGGTGTGAGGATAGTACAGGGCGTGTTTTTGGAGGGTTGTCAGTCTGTAAATAATATTTTTGTCTGATTGGTGTGATACTTGGTGTGGGAAGAGAGGTAGGTGAGGGGGATTGTGAGCACGATGGAATTGTGTGGTTAGTATATATGTGTAGGATGCACAGAGACTGAGTGTAGAGATGAGTGGTGAGTATATTAGGTGTCAGGTCGTGCACATTGAAAGGATGGGAGAATTTGTAGAGGATCTAGACATGGGTGACTTATTGGGACTAGATTAGATGGCACAGATTGTGAGGAGGATGTAGATGAGTCTGGTTGAGAAGAGAACAGGGATGTAAGTGGACAGTTTAGTAGCGGATGTGGAGAGTTGGATTGTGATGAAGAGTGTTGATAGGAGAGAGGTTCATTAGAGTAGTGATGCGATGCACATAACGTGTGCGATTGAGTGTGTAGGTTACACATGTTTGATATGTTGTGTTTGATTTGACACATGTTGACATGTATACATAGATGGTGCAAGGCAAGTACATGTTATTCAGGGGATCTGGATAGTTGTGGATAATATGGTTGACGCATTATGCTTATATACAGAGGTTTTTTTGAGTAATAGAGAGGACTGTTGTGATATGGGATTATAACTTGGTTTCATTTTTTGTCTGAATATGTATGTATGTAGTACGTGGACAAGAGGGCTATTAATGTTGTTATGTGGGGTATGTTCTATTTTTAGATGGTACGTGTGTGGTAAGTTAGGAGTTGACAAGTCTTACAGATAATAAAAAGGAAGAAGGATGAGAGTATGGTAGTGGTATGAGTGTGTGATAAGAGGGGTGAGTAAGATGGTTAGGAGGGTGAAGGTGATAGGAGCATATTATAAGATTGGTTTGATTATAGGTACTGGGAGATATATATGGGTATGATTGATTTAAGTTTTTTTATTGTGTAGTAGATGAGGTAGTATTGTATGAGCGGTCTGAGATGATATTTCTGAGTATTAATGGGCAGAGTAGGGAGCGTGATAGAAAATGATGGGTTAGTGAGTGGGTTAACAATACATGTGCATATGGAGGAGAGGGAGAACAATTTATTGATAGGAGTATTGGTGTTGTGAGGTTTCAGTGTATGACTAATGGGTGGATGGGTGTGAGAGAAGGGGCTAGTTCTGAGAGTAGGAGTGTGAGCAGGAGACTAGGTAGTGGAATAGCTAGGTGAGGGAGGAGGGATAACTATAATCGGTAGAGTGGACTCTGGTGATTGTGGGAGGAGGGTAGAGGAGTAGGGGAGGTAGGAGGAGTGATGGGAAATAGGGGTAGCGGGTTTGGATAGGGAAGAGATAGATGAGAGGGGAGGAGAGATGAGGGTGAGGAATACATGACGTCTATGTGTTGTGGGTGGCGTAGTTGACAATGATGTGTCTATTCTATGGAGTGATATAAGTACATGTTGTGGGGGATCGTGTAGATAGAATAGGGAGCGAATGGCGAGAGTATGGAGAAGAGGAGGAGAGGGCTGAGACTGAGAGGGTGAGATAGATGGTGTGGGGGAGAGACATGATGGATCGGAGGTATGGGGAGTAGTTAATAGGGTAATGGGAGGTGGTAACATGAGAGAGTAGAGAGATTATAGTTTTGATGAGGACAGATGTATGCAAGGTAGTTGAGATGGAAATATAGTAAGACGTGGAGATGTTGTGGACACGTGGGGAGACAATACTATGAAGTCTGAGGTTTGATGAAGTGACAGATGTGAAGTTCAAATTGAGTTTGGGGTGAGTGGTATCTTGAATAAGTAGTGTGGATGTATTGACAGTAGAAAATATCTAGTGGTGTAGTGTACGGAGTGGGATTTATAAGAGAGGTATGTAGTGTTGAGATGAAAGAATGATATATGATGAGGTATAAGTCTAGGCGATACGCTTTGAGGGTAGGAGGATACAGAGCGAGAGTGGTAAAGGAGTTAGGGAATAAGGTGGACATGTGATAGGTTAATGGGACGGGCACAGAGAGGTAGTATTTATGGCACATTTATTATTTTTTGCGATATATAGTTTGGGTAACATGATGCAAGATGCACGTGGGAATTTAAGATCATTGACAGGCAGAATAACAGGTTGGGGATAAACAGACTAAATATGAATGTGGATTCGGTATGAACTTGTTGGTCTCTGATGTGTTAATTTTAAATCTTGGTATCAGGGAGTATATTGTACAATGATTATGCGGGTAATTATACTTTGTACAATAGAAATGAGGTGGGGGAGGCGGTACTAGGAGTAGATTATAATATGATTATATTGAGGGTTTCTCTATTTTAGATGTACTAGGTATTAGTATCTCTTTATAATTATCTAGTGTATTAGGTAGTTTGTCTATATATGAGGGGGTATATGTAGGTGTTCTGGTGTAGGATGGTATACTATCTAATTAGGTTCTATTATCACATGTCATTTGTGGTTATATTAGGGTTGTTGAGAGGGAGTGCAGTGGGTCTTCTAGGCGAACACGCGAGATTTTGGAATTTTGACTGGGAGCAGGTATCAGAGGGAAATGAGGGTATGCAATATATGTAAGGATAAGGATGATAAATTGGGGAAATAGGAGTTGAAGGAAGGTGGAGGGGTGAGGGGAGAAATGGTGGGGATTAGAATTTGTTGAGGTGTTTGGTTTTTATAATTGTTGAATGGGTGAGATGGGGTGGAGAAAGTAAAAGACATAACAATATGAAGGGAGAGAGAGAGGGTATTTAGTGTGGAGGATGTATACAGTTCTGGTCTGAATCAGATAGGGGAGGTATAGAATTGGATGTTATATATGGGGGTAGGGTAATATTATATCTATGGGGGTATATCTAGATGATAAATGGAAGTTGTACAGTTAGGTCACACAATATCGGACGTATTAGGACATTTAATATTATTAGCGTGGTGAACTCATTGTGTAGTTAAGGTTAATTGAAGAGGGATTAAATATAGGATCAGTTGAGAGTGAGTTGATATGGTGAGGATTAAACTGTGTGACTTATTCAGTCTACTGGGGGGGGGGAGGATAGCGGAGAGGGAGGAAGTAATTTGAGGGTATGGAACGTTATTCACGTTAATTGGATGTCTTAATAGGAGTAGGAGTAGGAGGTGGTGATGGTTAATTAATGAGTGATATTATATGAGGAGTATGTTAACTGATGAACTGTAAACACTAGTGGTATATGAAGTTGACACAGACAGGGAGAGAGGGGGGATATAGTAATGTTATAGATAGGAACATAAGATGATTGGATAGTGGGGTATTTTGTGGTATGACAACACGTAAGTTTAAGTTAATGAAAGTGTGGATGGAACGTATAGGAGAATAGATGGTAGGTGATGAGGATAGAGAAGTTTTCATTGAACAGATGAGGAAGGGTGTCATGGGTATACAGTAATACAATGGCGTTTATTCTGTATGGAGGAGGGAGTGCGGACAGATATTGTGGTGGATGACAGTACTAATGATAGGAGACATCAGGAGTGTGGTGTGGCGAGAGACAGATGGGTGGATGTGGGATGCGTGATACTTACTGCGATGATGAGGGATGACTTATATGGGTGTCGATAAGTCTTGATTTGTAAAAGTGTTAGACGAACGAATATGAGTAAAGGGGGGTGAGAGTGTAGGAGGTTATGGAGTGGTACTAAGGTTAGTGGTGAGGCATCAGGTCACATAGGTGGAGTGATCTATGTAGACATGACAGTTAGAATGTCTCTTGATTTGGGGATGTGGTGTGAGGTGAAAGGTTATTTTATGTTGGGTATGGTAGAATGTGATGTAGGGAGGGTGGAGTGTAGTAGTGGGATTATTGGTTGTGCAGCTGAGGAGGGGGAGGTGGTTGGGGGGTGGGGGGGGGGAATTAGAAGTATAGATGGGGTATGGTGCATGAGGCGAGAGGTGGGAGTGAGGGGTGCAATAATAGAAAATTACTCTTATTAAGAGTGTGGGGGGGGGGGGGGGGGGGGGGGGGGAAGTTTTTTTTAGATGTGGATATATGGGATGATTATGTATGTATATGTAATTGTTATGATAATAGTGATTAGTTTTTATGATTTGTGGTGGGTTTTATGGGAAGGAGTATATGGTTTTTGGTTATTGGGGGGGTGGGGAGGTGTGTATGGGGGTGATTTTAAGAGGTTGAAAGAAGAAATGATTGGGGATGTTGGGGGTAAGGATTTGTAGTAAGTTGGTGTTGATTATGTATTTGGAGATGAGGTTTTGAGGGGGGATAGAATGGGGTATGATGAGTTTTTTATGGATATGTGGGGGGGAAATGGTGAGGTTGTGAGGGTGGGTGTTGATGGGTTGGAGATTTAGTTAGGATGGTGATGGGGGTAGAATAAATAATTTGGAGTAGAAGGAATAGGTTATGGTGGTGGTGGATATGGGGAGTGAAGTGGATTTGGTTGGATTGGGATATAGAGGTTGGGAGGAAGGTAGGGATTGAAAAAAGATTTTACGACGTTGGTCGGGGCGGGGCGGGAAGAGGGGGAGTACAGGGGGCCGGCACTTCGACGCACAGTACTTTCACTTGCTTAGAGCCGTATACGCAGCTAGAAAGTGACATGTCAATTAATCTCCCCGCCCCGGCTTCGCCGTCGGGAGAGGAACGTAATCAATAGTTCTCTATAAACTGTGAATTACCGAATGAATGGGCCTTTTTCGCCCGTAATTGTCGCACTTCGCGCCTATTTAACGACCGAAATACGCCCATTTTAAGCCGTGTGAACATGGCCTAATAGGTTTTGTCAGTTAGGTGGGCGGGCAATATGCCTCCGAATTGCCTGTTTGAAAAAACTGAACTCTTGAAGGACGCTTTTTATGACTCTTTTCTGCTGAAAGACTGCAGTTTTTGAGCATTAAATACATGAAAACTCCAGCATCGTACAAATAAGACACAGCGCTGGCATCAATCAGGTCTGACACTGCTGGTGCTGTCCCCACAGCAGGGCAAAAACAATTTGACCAGGTTCTCTTTAAGTCAAGTATTCAAGATGCTAAGGCTGCTTTCACACAGCGCAGTTTTGGTGCATTTTTAACTGCGCTCCAATTAAACAGCCTTATTCCCAGCAGCTTCTTCTTTTCATTGTCTGAATTGTTCGGAAAGGTGGTTTCTAGTATTCACCAATGACGTGTGAGTCTTGTGGATACAAAACACTGATTGGTTACTTTCACTTTTCAAACAGTTTAGATAAGTGACAAAAGCTGAAGGTAATAAGCAGTTTAATTGAGCGCGATAAAACTGCACCAACACCGCCTGTGGTGAAAGCAGCCCTTAATCTCACAATAGAATTGTCAGGACATGTACTCAATTGGAACAAAACCCTTCTCAGAATGAGAAAACTTAGGGTATATGCAGATGGAATCTTGGATACATTTTTGCAATCTGTAAAAACATATTGCATCAAATGTATCGCATCACAAAGTGTGCTATGTATTTGGATACGTTTTCTGGACTTCAGAAACGAACCCTATTATTTCTATAGGTTTTTCCATGCGCTAAATGGATGAAGAAGTGACATGTCAAATCTTTTGATGCATCCGTTTAACACAATGCAAAAAAAATGTAAAATATGAATCATCTGCACACCAAGTAACCACAATTGAACATTGTTAGATATGTATTGGATTTTTGCATATATTCGATCTTGCATTTTTTTTCGGTACTTAAAGCATACGCCGTGTGAACGCCTAATCTTCAGATGCTATGAACATGTACTGGTCAAAGGCTGCTTTCACACTGGTCAAAGGCTGCTTTCACACTGCGCAGTTTTGGTGCAGTTTTATCCGCGCTCCAATTAAACAGCCTTTATTCCCAGCAGCTTCTTTCAGTGTCTAAATTGTTCAAAAGGGTTTCCAGTAATCATCAATTCGCGTGATGAGTCTAGTGGATACAAACACAACTAATCGAATTCCACACTTTCCAAACAGTTAGATTAGTGAAAACTGTGCTGACAATACATGCAGTTTAATTGGAGCGCAGTTAAAACTGCGCCAAAACTGCACTGTGTGAAAGCTCCCTAATGCTTTGCACAGCTGAGAATTTGCTACAATTGCCTGCAATCTAGTTAATCTTCTGTGCAGTAAAAAGTCTGGATCCAAGACTAACACCTATATTGAATCATTGTTGCAAATCCTTGCAGCTCATGTATTCACCTCACATGGGATTGTCAGGACTGGAGACAACTGACACAAACTCTCAGCATCTGGCCTAATGCACCTCACAGCTGAGAATTTGTTACAGTTATTTCTAATCTAGGTAATCTTCTGTGAGATAACACCTGCACTGATACATTGTAGCAAATCCTTACAAAAAAAAACCTTAGGTTGCATTCACACGGTGCAGTTTTAACTGCGCTCCAATTAAACTGCATTTATTACAAGCAAGCTTCTTTGAGTTATCAGAAAGTCAGTAATCAATCGGTGTGTCTGTATCCAAAAAACTTCAACACTAGTCATTGATTACTTACTTAAACACCTTTCGAGAACAATTTAGACGACTGAAAAACTGCTGGTAATAAAGGCAGTTTAATAGAGCGCAGTTAAAACTGCACCAAAACTGCCCGTGTGAAACTCCCTAAGTAACCCATGCTCTAAGCTGTGAGAGTTTGCTACATTGAATCAGATTAGGGTGTTAATCCAAGCTCTTTACACCCTTGCATCCAGTTTTTGTTCCTGCCAAAAAAGGATTTGCTACAATGTATCAGTGCATGTTCAGCTGTGATTCACACCCTCACATTTTTAGATGCAGTGTTTGAGTCACACCGAAGAACGTTTCAGACATTTCTAAACCTAGTCTTCCAGATGTGATCCATCCCTCCTACACATCCTCATCCTCCCTCGGCCATCACGGACTTGCCCTCTCCTGATCTCCTCGACACTGATCGGAAAACACCTTCACGGGTATTCACACTCCTCCGCCCCACTCTCTGTTGTGTCCCCCAAGTGTCAGTCCCTGGTCCTTTACTCTTCTCTATCTACACTCTTGGTCTGGTAGCTCATAGCCTCACACGGCTTTCACATACCACCTGTATGCTGACGAACCCAACTCTACATCTCCGCCCGAGATGTCACTGTCTCTACTCTCACCACCCGACCCTGACTGTCTGCCTCCATTTCCTCCTCTTCACATCACGTCTCCCTAAAACTAAATGTGAAGAAAACTTGAATTATATTATCTTCCCACCGTCCACTCCATCTCTCCACCTGATCTCTCTATCACAGTCAATGGCTACACTCTCTCACCAGCACCACAGGTCCGCTGCCTTGGGATAACACATAGTTGCCAACTTTTGAAAATGAAAAAGCAGGAGACTCTAGTGCAAAAATTTGCATGGACACGCCCATCTTGTTGGTATGCCACGCCCATTCAAAAAGCCACACCCACTCCACCTAACTGCATAACGGCTTTGGAAGAAACCAGGTAATGCCCTTATAGCCAGGGAATAGCCCCCCATAACCAGGTATGCCCCTTGACAGCTGGTAGATGCCCTCCCCCCTAGTACCAGTAGATGCCCGCCCTCTGTAGCCGGTAGTGCAAATTTGTAGCCAGTAGATGCCCCCCTTTGTTTAGCCAGGTAGGAGCCCCCTTTTGTTAGCCAATAGGTCCCCCATTGTTTTAGCCAAGTAGTGCCCCCATATGTTAGCCAGGTAGTGCCCCCATTGTTGCCAGTTATGCCCCAGCAGTTACCAGGTATGCCCCCCATTGTTGCCAAGGTAGTGCCCCCATGGTTTGCCCAGGTAGATGCCCCCCTTGTTTGCCAGGTAGTGCCCCCCCTCTGTTGCCAGGTAGTGCCCCCCCTCTGTAGCCAGTAGTGCCCCCCATCTTGTTAGCCAGGTAGTTGCCCCCCCTCGTTGCAGGTAGTTGCCCCTGCTCTGTTGCCCAGGTAGTCCCCATGTTAGCCATTAGGCCCCCATCAGTTACCAGTAGTGCCCCCATTGTAGCAGGTAGTCCCCCATCTTTAGCCAGTAGTGCCCCCCTCTGTAGCCAGGTAGTGCCCCCTTTGATGCCAGGTAGTGCCCCCATGTTGCCCAGTAGTGCCCACCCTCTGTTGCCCAGGAGTGCCCCCATCCTGTAGCCAGTAGTGCCTCCAGCTGTTAGCCGGTAGTGCCCCCTTATTGCCAGTAATGTCCCCCTCTGTTGAGGTTAGATGTCCCCTCTGTTTGCCAGTAGCCCCCATCTGTTAGCCATGAGTAGGCCCCCACTGTTAGCCAGGTAGTGCCCCCTTTTTGCCAGGCTAGTGCCCTCTATGCAGGATAAGTGCCCCTTTGTTGCCATAGGTAATTGCCCCCATTTTTGCCAGTGATGCCCCATTGTTGCCAAGGTAGTTGCCCTCACTGTTAGCCAGGTATAGCCCACTAAAGCTAATAAAAATAAAATAATAAAATACACATTTCCTACCAGCTCCTGTAACAGCGCTGCCACTTCCTCCCGAACTCTTCAGCGGCCAAGGGGAAGTGAGAGCAGCCGCGCTCACCCCCTCAGCCAGCGCGTCAACTTCCCTCCTGCGCCGCTGAACTGTATGTTACGCGCACACCCCCCGGCGCCGTAAATACAGGGGAGGAGGGGAGGAGGAGCGATCCCTCCTCGCCACCTTCCCCCACAGTGAGACCGCGGCGTGAGCGGCGCAGCGGCCGCGTTCACCCCCTGTAGGAGCGTCTTCCCGCGGCGCCAAGAGTAGCCGCACCAGCGCTACTCTTGCGCCGCGGTAATTTAAAGACCCCCGACCGACTGCAGTCGGCGGGAGGAAATGCAACACCCCGGGTAGCCGGGAGGGGACCCCAAACGCGGGCCCCCCCGTCCAAAAGACGGGGAAGATTTAGGCATTATGGGAATAACATTTGACTCCAATCTGTCCTTCAGAAACCTATATCTAAAGCCTCCACCTAAAAAATATCTCCCCGTATCCGCTCATTCCTTAAACATTCGAAGCACAAAATGCTGGTCCAATGCCCTCTCATCTCCCGCCTAGACTTCTGCAACATCCTTCTCTGTGCCTCCCAGCCTAGCACCCCTCGCTCCCCTTCCAACCAACCTGAACTCTGCTTTAACTCTGCTGCCCTCTCGATCACCTCTCACCCTCGCTACATCCTCTGCCTCTCCCCTCTGCAATCCCTTCACTGGGCTCCCCATTGTCCCAGCGAATTCACTTCAAGCTACTAAACCATGAACCACAAGCTCTCCACGACCTCTCCCCCTCCATACATCTCTGCTTAAATCTCTAAATACCTCCTCTCACACCAACCTCCGCCCTCACAAGGACCTTTCTCCTCTGCTCTCGCCTCTTATTCAAAACTCCCACCAACACAACGTCTCCAAGAACATTCTCCCCTGCTTCCCCCACACTCTGAACACAAACTCCCCAACACATCAGACTCTCCCCCTCTCTCACCAACCTCAAACATAACCCTAAAACCTACCTCTTTCCAGGATTCCTATAACCGACATTTACCGGGTTGCACTGTTCCCACCCCCACTAACATGTCTGCCCCCACCCTCACCTTCTGTCTCGTCACCCCTCCCCGTAATTGTAAGCCCTCTCGCGCGCAGGGACCAACTTTCACTCTGTACAGTTTTTTAGTCACATAGTTCACTTTCCTAATTTTGTCTGACCCAAGTTATTATGTACCTGCCTGAAATGTACAGCGCCCTGGAATCAAGAAGCTCCAAAATAAATGATAACAATAATAAAAATAAATCCCTGAACTGGCTTTAAAAACTGCATCTAAAAATCTTACCCTGCAAAGTTACTAAGACTGATGCAACTGCCACACATTCTCAGCTGTGCAAAGCATGAAGCCACACACGTTTCCCATCAATAAAGATAAATTGGTATTGAACGATGCTGAAGTTTGTTCAGTTCATCAGTCTTGGTGATCTCATTAAATTGAATACTTCAGCGCACTTACCTCTTTGCTGTGTAAGGCTTTGCTGCAAGTGTCAGTGCAGGTTGTTTAGCCTTGGAACCGGCTGTTTACTTCCCAGGAGATCACCATATTTGATGCAATATGTAACAGATTCTCGCTGTAGAGAAGCATTAGGCCACACAATTACAGCAGTCTAAAGATAAATAAGTACCTCCCCAGATGCTGCGGGTTTGTTTCATTTGTATCTATCCTACAATCCTATGTAGCAAATACTCACTGCACATATCTCTATGCTGTGTAAGGATTAGCCTACAATGTATCATGCAGGTGCGTTTAGCCTTGGGATTCCAGGCTGTTTACCTTTCCCAGGAATAACTGGAAATGGAATTGTAAATCATAAACCCTTGTATCTGTCATAATTGCAAACAAATCTACCCATGAAAATTGCAGGGAAAAACAGGGAACGGCCAAAAGAGAAGCTAGCAAGAGCGACATCAGACATGTGCAGAAAGCAGGGGACGTTTGGGATATGCAGCCATGCTTCGCTATGGTATTCCAGATGCTGAGGGTTTGTTTCGGTGTATTTAGACCTGACAATCCTATGTGAGCTGTACATATCTCTATGCTGTGTAAGTTTTTGCTACAATGTATCAGTGCAGGTGTTAGTCTTGAATGCAGGCAGGTTATGGGTGCTTCACTCGGAGCCTTTGTTTTTTTTGGTGCATTTTTGGGCAGAAATGTACAGTATTTAAAGGGGTTTTGCCACGAAGTAAAATTGACGTGGGAAGTTGCAAATGAAATAACAAACATTTTCCCATTCATTATTTATTAAAAAATTCTGCCCCAATTTTGTCTTACTGCCCTTTAGTGATCCACTGTTTAAGCTCGTCTCCAGGGATACGACCACGGCTGTGAGCTACTCATCCTAGTCGCACATACTCAACATCACCTCTCCTCTCAGGCGCTACTGAGTGTTCAACCCCAGGTGCTGTCACTTCCAACTCCGTCCTCTGTGCTCCTTAGTAATCACAACACCATGCTGGCGAGTGTTTCAACCCCCCAGGTGCTGTCACCCCTACCCCTGTCCCTTTGCCCCTTAGTAATTATAAAACAGTGAAATTTAATAAAAAAAAAACCTAAATCATCTGTGATGATAAAGGAAAAAATCCACGGGTTTTTGGTTCCTCAGGATTTTGAACCTGGGCCCCCTTGTGCCGGGAGGCAAAAATTTACCCCTAGCTATCACAATGCTTTATATAAAAATCTTTTTTTGACAAGAGAGGAAAGGCCTGGTGATGTTCCTGCGGGTCCATGACTGCAATTCTTTCAAATCACACACCCCCCTTTTTTACACATAGAGCCGAAGACGGGATACAAGAGGTATAAAAGAGATCGGGGGCAAAACCCCTTTAATTTACCAGAAAACGTTCCCAAAAAAATGCAGCTGTTTTTTGTGCATTTTTTTAGTGTTTTTGGATTTTTTTTTGTGCGAAAGGCACAGAAATTTAAAAGCTTATATTTCTCACGAAAAAATCATCAAAAACCAAGCTCTTTCACTTTTAAACGTTTGGAAAAGTATAATAAATCAGTGTTTTGTAATCCACAAGACTTCAACACAGTCATTGAAACTTCTTAAAACCCTTTCTGAACAGTTTAGGGAAAGAAGGAAAATTTCTTTAAAACGTACCAAAAAAAGCGCTGTTGAAAAACCCGGATTATGTAGATTGGGTCAAATTGGGAACAAATTCTCAGCTGTGTGAAGCTTTTGACCACTACGGTTTTCAGCATTTAAAGATAAAAAAGTATTCCCGCTGCTACGGCTTGTTTCATTTACCATTCTGGACAATGTGACACTATACTCTCCAAGACTATTGGGCAGATTTTTAATATGTCTAAATCAACAGTGTAGTTAGCCCAACAGTCTTATCCTCCCACATTTTTATATGTTGATAAACCGGCCAGGTCAGAAGTTTAAGTCTAATTTTTACCCCATAAGTTCCTTTTCTGTTACGCCAAAACTCGACAAAAATTTTGGCGCATTTTTGTTGATTTAAATCACGCCCCATTCCCGCAAACCACACCCCCTTTTTTGAGGCCTCTCTCCCTTTTCAATAAAGCGAGAGTGTCTGAAACTGTCTAAAAACATAGAAAATGTGGCGAAAAACTTTCAAACATTATTTTTTCGCAAATTGAGCCCCAAAATTTTTGGTCAAATGCCTTTATAAATCCCCCTATGTCTACACAGTATGGATTGTTTTTGGTCTTTTGGGATTTAGTATAAAACCACCGAAAATCCAATGTCCCCAGGGGTTTTTGATGCATGAAAACCTTCTGTAGTTACACAGCACAGATTGTTTTTCTGGTCGTTTAAAATCGCGGTTTTCAAACCGCAGGATCGCAGCGAAAACCGTAGTCCAGCTTTTTAATTTTTGTGCAACTACCTAAGGGGTGCTTCCATGGTCGTTTTTGGGTGCTTTTGAGGCTTTTTTTTTAAATGTTTTTTTTTTGTGTGGGAAGGGCACAGCAATTAATGCGTCATTGCTGCACAAAAATCGGGGCAAAATCGCGTAATTCCCGTGATTTTAACGCATTTTTGCCGCGTTTTTTTTGTGCAAAATTTCAGCTAATTGCTGGCCTTCCTGCACAAAAAAAAAACCCTTGAAAAAACCATCAAAAACCACCAAAAAGCACCGTTGAAAGCACCCTAAGGGGTAAGGGAGGATATTAGGTTATTACTTTTTCTTCTACTCCATCCAATTAGTTGCCTGTCCAAAATTTGGGGAACAATTTTAACAGCTGAAGATTTGGGAAAAACACGCCCCACAAGTTGTCTGGTGCTAAATCTCCTATTATCTGGAAGTTTCAGCTTAATATCTTTTGGGATGTTCAAAAATCACATGATTTTTCTACCATAACTGATTGGGTAGTTGGCTGTTGCTAAAGGGAGTTAAAATTTAAACCAAGGGGGCAGGGGAAAGTCCTTCGTTCACTGCCAGTATAAAAAAGCTTGGCTATAGCAAGATCCTTGTTTCTTTTTTATCAACCCAAAAAAGGAATTTTTGAAAGGGCCCCCTTCTTTCTGTAAGCGCGCTTTTGCCAGGCAAAGCTGTTGGGGAAAAATCTGAGAAACGAAAGGGATTTTAAAAAAGAGCATTTAAACACAATATCTATGGGTTGATAAGGATGTAATAATAAAAAAGATTATAATGTTTTCCATTTAAAACATCAAATTGACAAGGTTTGCTACAATTTACAGAGCTGCTTAAAGGAGTTGTCTCCCCTTTGATTCAAGAAGCATGAATGAAATACTCTTTACTTCCCGGTTCAGATGACTCATTTTCAACGCTCCCTGTTTTACCCCATGCTGTCTTGCTTTCAGATCAATTAAATCAGATTACTTCTCAACTACTAACAGGACCTCTTATCGATCCCCAAAA
>JAODAL010051465.1:0-26660 GCA_025379985.1 Phyllomedusa bahiana
TTTTTCGGCCGGTTTTTTGGGCAGTCTAAAACCGAAAACCCGGCCCGAAACCCGGGCAGGGGGGACATCCCCTTAGGCTTTCGCAACCCCAGTATTTTACATTGTGGACCCCTGTATATGCAGTACCAATGGGGCCAAAGTGGGAAAGGGGAGCCCCATTTTCCCTTTTAAAATGGCCCCCTAAGTGGAAATCGCACAAACCAAAATTTTTGGCAAACTTTTGATAGACAAATATTACAGAGGGAAAACCTCTATTAGTTTTATGGGGCCCTTTGGGGAAGTTTTTTTTTGTGCTACAAACCCAAAAAAAAGATTGTGCCCCCCTGCCTCATCAAAATCAGAACCCCTTGGTTTATTTATATGAAAAGGTTTTTTGGAGTGGTGCGGACCAGAATTTTAAAAAACTTTCCATGCAGAAAAATAACAGCATAATGAAAAAATCCCAATTTAAATTAAATCAATACATCCTGCAGATACAGTAAGTTTTGAGAATTGTAAGAAAACAAGTTTTAAAGTTGGGAATGTGCATAATCAGGAGAGCAAGAAAGGGCCCAAACATGGAATCAATGGGGTTCAGATGTAGTGGTTGGGAACAAGAAGGAAGACCAGGGTGGGTGTTTTTAAAAGGGGTTTTTTCATGAGGAAAGGGTGAGGGTTTTTTTTCTTAAAAGGGCAAGGGTTTCAAAAAGAAAAAACTGACATTGTGGATGAATTGAGTCCCCCCCCCCATTCCACAAAACTTTATTGCAGTTTTAAGTTAACAATGATTTGGGAGATTTTGGATCTGTATTTTTGAGGTGCAAAAGGATGCAGGTATCAAATTCCTCAAAAAAGGGAATGCCCGCCCCCCAAATCCCCCCAAAGCCACAAGGCCCTGCATGGTCTAGGAAAATTTTTACCCTTTTTCCAAACCAAAAAAAAAAAATCGGGATCTACAATTGTTCCTAGACAACATAATGGGTCCGAATTCATCAAAGACAAAAAGACAAATCTTGGTCCCGGGGTAATCTAGTACATAGTTTGTAAGGCCGAAAAAGACGACGTCCATCCATTCAGCTTATTTTACACAGTGTTGACCCGAGGGGAAGGAAAAAAAAAACAGAGGCAGGGCCAATTGTCCTCATTTTTAGGGAAAAATTTCCCTTCCGACCCCAAACGGCAAACAAAAAATCCCTGGTTCACGCCCCCTTCCAGAATCCCGGTCACTATAATTTTTAATATTTCTCTGGAAATACACCAGACCCTTTTCCAGAACCCGGGCACTATAATTTTATATCTAGAAAATATCCAACCCTTCCCAGAATCCCGGGCACAAAAAACTTTTTTTTATTTATCTAGAAAAGTATCCAGAAACCCCCTCCAGAATCCTGGGCACTATAACTATTATACTATTTCACTAGAAATTCTCCCCGACCTTCTCGAATCCGTCACTATAACTTTTTAACGGTGAGGGGCCGACAGACGTACCCGAAGCCCGACCGCAGCATCCCGGGTGTGGATCCTCTTGATACCGAGGCAAGGTGGTACGGGGGATCACGCCAGGGGGAGTTAAGGGGCCCCTGGTCTTCCCCGGGCCCCCGCCGCAAAGGGGGAATGGCTTGGCTGGGGGGACCCCCAGGTCACTCCCCCGACTGGTACCTGGGGTGACCCCGGGGGGTGCAAAGACGGGAACCGGCGGGGGAAATACGGGAACTGTAACAGGAACAGGGGGTTAAACGTACACAACCCCACAGGATAGGCAGGAACTGGAGGGGTAACACATCGGTACAGCCCGGGGAACCCGGCAGGAATGGAAGCACATACAGGACAGGAAACAGGGGAACAGAAGACATGAGGGACGGAGGGCCGGGAGCTCAGATCCAAACCGGGACCAACTCGGGGGTTAAAAGGCCAACAGCAACCTAATGCGGGCAGGTTAGATGGGGGCAGCTAGACAGCAACAGATGAAATAAATGACCCGACAGGGGCAAAACCCCCTCTTATGGGCGGGTCAGAGGTAAAGAGGAATAACAGAGACAAGAACCAAAAAAAGATAGGAAGCTGCGCGCGCGCCCAAAAGGGAACGAGACAACAGGACCCCGGGGAAGAAAGAACGGGACATAGCACGGGAAGGCACGACACCCCGAGCCCAAGGCGGGAACCCCGGCGTGAACCGGAAGTTTCCCCCCCTAACCCCCCCAAATACAAACATGGCGTTTCACCAGGGGCGGGGCCCCAACTTTTAGGTTGGCAACCCCCCAAAAACCCGGTCGGGGTGAATTACCAGTATAGGGAAAAACCCGAAAGGAAGGGAGGGGAAACAAAAGGGGCACTAGCCAAAATGGGGGGGAAAACCCCGGGCGAGACCGTAAGCCCCGGGGCTCAGAGGGTCAGGGGGGACCGAAGCCCGGGGACTCAGAAGGGTCCGGGGGACCTAAACCACAGGGGACTCAGAAGGCCAGGGGGGCCGGAAGACGGGACTCAGAAGGCTCAGGGCGGGGGCCGAAGCCACGGGTCAGAAGGCTAGGGGGGACCGTAAAACCCGGGGACTCAGAAGGGTCGGGGAACGTAAACCACGGGGGGCCAAAGGTAGGGCTGGACCCTGACAGGCCAAACGTAAGCCGGGGTGGACCATGAGCAGGGCCAAACGTAATTTGGGGGGACCATGACTAGGCCAAACTAACTCTGGCTGGACCATGAGCTAGGGCCCAAATAAACTCGGGCGGACCATGAGCTAGGGCCAAAACGTAACTCTGGGCCCGGACCATGGCAGGCCAAAAAAGCCTGGGGTGGGCATGACTAGGCCCAACTAAACTCTGGGCTGGACCATGACTTTCCAAAAGTAAGCCTGGGGTGGACCATGAGCTAGGCCCAAAATAAGCTCTGGCTGGCCTGAGCTAGGCCAAAATTAAAATTGGCTGGACCTAGCTAGGGCCACGGGTGAGACACTCTAGACGGGGCGGGTCCCCCCGGGGGATCCATGGGCAGTTTATTTGTAACGGTGCGGCGCCCACAGCGTACGCCGAACCCGACCGCAGAATCCGGGTGTGGGTCCTCGTGATACCGCAGGCGAGGTGGTAGCTGGGTGACCCCCAGGGGAGTTGGGGCTAAGGGGGCCCCCGGGCTTTGCCCGAGCCCACCCGCAAAGCGGGGTGGACTTGGCGGGACCCCCCAGTCACTACCCCTGATGGCTACCTGCGGTTTACAGCGGGTGCAAGACAGGGAAACCGGCGGTGGAAACAGGAACATGCAGCAGATACAGGGGGGTTAAACTACACATAGCACCACAGGGTACGGCAGGAACTGGGCGGGGGGAACACTCAGGTACAGACCAGGGGAAAACGGCAGGGAAAAGGGGGCCCAAAAACGAGGACAGGCCGGATACAGGGGCACAGACACACGGACGGCGGCCAGGGCCGATACCAACCTGGGCCGCCTCGGGGGTTAAAAGGCTCAAAAGCAGACCCGGTGCGGCAGGGCTCAAGATGGGGAAACGCTGGACCAGCAACAGACTGCAACGAACCGACCCCAAACAAGGGGAAAACCCCCCCTCCCCCCTCCCCCCCCGCCAGAGGGGCCCGGGGCAAGAGGGAAAGGGGCACAAACAGGAAACCCCAAAAAGGCAGGAAGCTCCGCGCGCACGCTTTGAGGCACAGCGCACAGACGGGCCCGGAAGCAACAAGACCACAGGACAGGGAAGCACACAGCAAAAACAGGCCGCGGGACCCCTGCACGGGGGCCCCAGCAAAACCGGCAGGCACGCAGGCCCACGGGCCAAGGCAGGACCCCGGCACAAACCCCAACAAACTTGTTTTATTATTACATCTAGAAAATGTATCCAGACCCTTCTCCAGAATCCTGGTCACTATAACGTGTTATTATTATTAACATCTAGAAATGTATCCAGACCCTACTCCGGAATCCTGGTCACTATAACTTGTTATATTATTACATCTAGAAATGTATCCAGACCCTTCTTCAGAATCCTGGTCACTATAACTTGTTATATTATTACATCTAGAAATGTATCCAGACCCTTCTCCAGAATCCTGGTCACTATAATGTGTTATATTATTACATCTAGAAATGTATCCAGACCCTTCTCCAGAATCCGGGTCACTATAACGTGTTATATATTACATCTAGAAATGTATCCAGACCCTTCTCCAGAATCCTGGTCACTATAACTTGTTATATTATTACATCTAGAAATGTATCCAGAAACTTCTCCAGAATCCCGGTCACTATAACTTGTTATATTATTACATCTAGAAATGTATCCAGACCCTTCTCCAGAATCCTGGTCACTATAACTTGTTATATTATTACATCTAGAAATGTATCCAGACCCTTCTCCAGAATCCTGGTCACTATAACTTGTTCTATTATTACATCTAGAAATGTATCCAGATCCTTCTCCAGAATCCTGGTCACTATAACTTGTTATATTATTACATCTAGAAATGTATCCAGACCCTTCTCCAGAATCCCGGTCACTATAACTTGTTATATTATTACATCTAGAAATGTCTCCAGACCCTTCTCCAGAATCCCGGTCACTTTAACTTGTTATATTATTACATCTAGAAATGTATCCAGACCCTTCTCCAGAATCCTGGTCACTATAACTTGTTATATTATTACACTCTAGAAATGTATCCAAACCCTTTTTGAACTCTGTTAGTGAAGTCACCATGACAAGTTCCTCTGGTAGAGAGTTCCACAGTCTCACTGCTCTTACAGTAAAGAATCCCTTTCTATGTTTATGTAGAAATGTTCTTTCCTTTTGGTGTAGATGAAGTCATCAAAAAAACTTGGATGAACTTGGATATAGTGCTCTTCTTAGCTCCCCTTGAATGAATAGGACTGATAGCAAAGACATACAGTGTCCCATAAATACTTGTTAACCAGCTATTTGCATTTGGTATAGATATGTAATAATCTTAGAGGATGTTTGGTGCTTGACTAAAGGGTTTTTATCTTCAGACATTAATGGCATATAATAATAATAATCTTTATTTATATAGCGCCAACATATTTCGCAGCACTTTACATATGGATAGGAAATGTCATCAATATATGATAGGTACAGGTCCCCCTTCTGTGACCCGCAGCTATCTTCAGAATGGGCCCTGTAACTTCCCAATCGGAATGTAGAAGAGGCTGTCCTTGCGTGGTGACTCTCGGGGGGAGTTCCAAGCATAGCCAAGCAGCTGCACATCCTACCAATATGCCATCAATGTCTGTCATGAGAAAATTGCTTATTTACATACAGCTTCACAGCTATCAATTATTTTCTTTGCTTGTTTTGAAGGCTGCATTGTCTGCCATTGACTATAGTGGGCTGACCATGTGGCTTCCACAGGTGACAAAGTGGCACAATACTTTCCCAGCCTCAGTAGTAATTTGTTACAAAGTTGGTACATTTTGAAAAAGACAAATGTCCATCAAGTTCAACCAAGGATGGGGAGAAGATGTGGACAAATGAGAAGGGTATAGGTCATTTTAAAACTTTGTTTCCTCCCACTGATCCAGAATTTGGAACCAATAAGACATGAAACAATCTGCCTTAAAAAAAAAAAAAAAAATTAAATCCTTATCCCAAGTTGCAATCAGATTGGATCTACATTCTAACATGTCTAAATAAGTGTTCATAGCATTTTGTTGTAGGTCATTGTCTAAGCCTTTTTGAAGCCCTCACCTGTTCCTGCTGTGAGCAGCTCCTGAGGCGGCTATTTCACAGATTCATGGTGAAGAAGACTTCTCTCCTCTGGAGACTGTACTTTTTTCTCCAGACAGAAGGGAGCATCACCTTTGTCTTTTGAAGAGTTTTTATATAAAATAACTATTCCCCATACTTTTAGAAGAGGCCATTTATGTACTTATACAAATTAATTATGTCCCCTCCATAGAAGTCTTTTCTCAAGACTAAACAAGTTTAATTCCTTCAACCTTTCCTCATAACCAAGATGCTCTATTCCCCTTGTTCTAACGATAAGCAAAGATCAATGAGGACGGACCCCGACCGGACAAACACATAGGGTGACATGGCCAAAAAGTGGCGGCGACGGCACGACAGTTTTTAGGTGCATTAAATCAGTGTAAAGTGCACCTAATGGTGCTTTCACACGGTGCGTTTTTGGTGCGTTTTTTGATGTGTTTTTCAATGCATTGTTGTAATTACCACGATTTTAATGCAAATTTACCGCAATTTTTGCCGCGATTGGTGTGCAGTAATGTACAGAATTAATTGCTGTACCTTCCTGCACAAAAAATGCATTGAAAAACGCATCAAAAACGCACCGTGTGAAAGCACCCTAAGTGTACGAATCTTTCGAAAATCACGCATCTGGTATTCCGTGCATAGTAAAATCAATGTGCCTATCCAGACACATTACAAAATCTCGGCACATATTGTATCAGTGCTAGCATATTTGATGCACCTTTTTAGGTGCATTAAAATGTGTCGTTCCTGGTGTATAATGCGCCTAGTTTTGGTATATTACAGTTCATTTATATAGAGAATAGAGTTTCAAATTTTTTTGGGTGCAAAATACACCAACAAAAATGGCGCAGCCCTAGTGGGACATGTCGCCCGTAGTATATACTAGTATTAATTTACTATGGGCTATAGGCATACCTTGTGATTCATGACTGTACCTCCCAGAGCTGGGCTGCAGAACAACATTCATGTCCAGGGTAAAAAAAAATAGGAAAAAAATTATTTTTTCTAGCTCTGAGCAGTATGCTGTTTCACCACAAGGTGGCAGTCCGCATTGCGTATTTTTTCCCATACCAGAACAGAAGAAACAGCTGGTATGTGATTACAAATTGATAGGGAAAAAAAGCAGCTTTAAAAAAAAAATAGAAAAGAAAAGAAAAAAGGAAAAAAAAATTGGTGTTGAGCTGTCAAAAGGCACAGGGCAGAAGGTTAGATAATTGACTTTCACACCAGGGTGAAGGGGGATCTTGAGATGACTTTGGTTTGTGAGTTTTAGAATTGTTTATGAAAGGAGAATCTGCTTTTTTGTGTTTTTTCTTGTTTTCCTATACGTTTTCTTTCTTTAGTCATCAGTGGTTAAAAAAAGAAGAAATATTTTTCTATAACCTTATTTCTATAAAGGCTTATCCGCTGTACTCTGAAAACTGAAAGAGAATATTTTCTATATGCCTAGTAGAAAGGTATTTTAACTATTCTAGATCATCAAATTTGCCAATAGCCAGCCCTGATTATTGTGGGCTGGTCCTGAGAACCATATTGTAAAAGGGACAGAAGTTCTGCTAATACAGTTGAAAGCAGAAGTTTACATACACTATATAAAAAGACACATCTGCATGTTTTTCTCACTATCTGACATGAAATCAGAATAAACCTTCCCCGTTTTAGATCAATTAGGAATCAATATTATTTATATTTGTCAAATGCCAGAAAAATGAGAGAGAATTTTTAAGGCATTTTTGTTACTTTCTGCAAAGTCAGAAGTTTACATACACTAGGATTACTATGCCTTTAAACAATTTGGGACAGCCCATATGATGATGTAATGTCTTTGGAAGCTTCTGAGAGGTTTATTGGCAGCATCTGAGTTGGAGACACAACTGTGGATGTATTTTAATTCAAACCAGAAACACACTGCTTCGGTGTAACATCATGGAAAAGTCTAAAGAAATCAGCCAAGATATCAGGAAGAGAACCGTGGACTTGCATAAATCTGGATCATCCTTGGGCACAATTTACACATGACTGAAGGTGCCTCACTTATCTGTACAAACAATTATATGCAAGTACAAACAAGATGGGAGTGTACAGCCATCATACCGCTCAGGAAGGAGATGGGTTCTGTGTCTCAGAGATGAGCGTGCTTTGCTCCATTATGTGCATATCAACCCAAGAACAAAAGCAGAAGACCTTGTGAAGAGGCTGGAAGAAGCTGGTAATATTGTGTTATTATCCAGAGTGAAACAAGTACTGTATCAACATAGGCTGAAAGGCCACTCTGCCAGGAAGAACCTGTTACTCCAAAACAAGATATAAAAGCCAGATTAATGTTTGCAAATGCACAAAGGAACAAAGACCTACACTTTTTGGAGACATGTCCTGTGGTCTGACGAAACTAAAATCGAACTGTTCGACCATAATGACCAATGTTATGTTTGGAGGAAAAAGGGAGAAGCTTGGGAGCCTTAGAAAACCATCCCAACTGTGAAACATGGGGGTGGCAGCATAATGTTGTGGAGCTGTTCTGCTGCAGGAGGGACTGGTGCACTTCACAAAATAGAAGGCATCATGAGGAATGAAGATTATGTGACAATACTGAAGCAACAGCTCAAGACATCAGTCAGGAAGTTAAAGCTTGGGTGGAAATGGGTTTTCCAAATGGACAATGGCCTGAAGCTACTGCCAAACTGGTTACACAGTGGCTTAAGGAGAACCAAGTCAATGTTTTGGAGTGGCCATCACAAAGCCCTGATCTCAATCCTATTGAAAATGTATGAACAAGCTGAAAAGACAGGTGCGAGCAAGGAGACCTACAAACATGGCTCAGTTACACCAGTTCTGTCAGGAGGAATGTTCCAAAATTCCTACTAACTCTTGTGAGAAGCTTGTGGAAGGATCCAAAACGTTTGACCCAAGTCATACAGTTTAAGGGCAATGCTACCAAATACTAATGAAATGTATGGAAACTTTTCAAAATGTCTTAAAAAATTCTCTCTCTCATTATTCTGGCATTTGGCAAATAGAAATAATTTTGGTTCCTAATTGACCTAAACGGGGAAGGCTTATTCTGATTTCATGTCAGATAGTGAGAAAAACCTGCAGATGGGGCTTTATATATATATATAGTGTATGTAAACTTCTGGTTTCAACTGTATGTAGTTAAAGGGGTTCTGGGAAGGGAATAGCGTGTCCCAAGATCTGGAACTAAAATATTGCCTCGTATGCACCTTATAATCAAGCAACCTAAGATGTTCGCTCCACCCTTAAAGGAATGTACCATTAGGTATCTGACCATATATTTATTGTAGTTACCATATATTGTGACATAACTAGTTCCAAGGCAACAATTATTCTTCATTATTTTGCTCACTCCTTGATAGGCAGCTGCTTCCCACTTAGGAAACTTATAATTATATGGGGTTTAATGGCCCCCTGCAACATAAGTGGTAATAATTTAAGGTTTAAATAATAGCTACAACAACCAAGATCACACATAGTAATGCTAGATTGTAGAATGCCACCAACATGTTATTCCTTGCTGAAAAGGTACAGTGTGCTTGCACCTGAGTGGGGCACCCTTAAAGGGATTTTATCACCATGCTGTTTCACTGTGTCACAAGCAGTTTTAGACTCACTTTGTCTCACTTTGCCAGGATGTGGGTGGTTCTGTAGCAGTTATTAGCATACTTAGATTCTCTGTATCTAGCTGAGCAGTTACACTGACAAGTGTAAGAGATGTTATCTCTCTTCAGTAAACACAAGGTATATGTGCCACAAATGGGAGATGATGGTTAGAGGCCAGTAGTACAGGTTTTACAGTAATTCCCTCTGGTTCTCATACAACACACCTGTTAAAAACAAAGTAAACAAATCCAGGTCACTTGCTAGCTTAAAGGGGTTTTCACACGACTAAGATTAGCTTTCAACATGTAGGGACAGGTAATTGAAGACTTTTTCCAAATACATTAGTCTTTTTGATTTTACCTTTGTCAGGAGATGAGAGAGATTTTATCTTCTCTGAGTGTACACAAGTGACTTCAGGTTACTAACTATATCTCCCTCCAAATTAGAGAGAGAGCAGGGAGTGACATCATCATGGATGGTGTTCACTCAGGAGCAGACTCTTTATCTCTAAGGCTATGTTCATACAAAGAGTATTTCAAGTCGGAATCCACACAGATTACTAATTGAAATACTCATCTAAAACTGAAAGTAAACCATCTCCATTGACCTCAGTAGCAAATATACATTGTAGTTAATACAACCCATATTTTCGACGGTCAGTTTGTAAGTGTAAAAAACTTGTTCATTCTTTGGTCGTATTCCACGTGAAAAATTTACCATTGAGGTCAATGAGGACGAAAAATCTGGTGTAAAACGCGCCCAAAACATTTGTATTTTGCTTTGGATGCAGATCCGGTTCCAAAACCACATGGAGACAAATGTAAATCTGACTGTAAACCCACCGGTAAAAAAAAATGACCCTAATAAATGTGAAATACTTGCTGAAAACAGACAATACGGTTTGTAATGGCAGAATCCAACGAGAATCTGACAAGTAAATTTTACTTGTTGTCGGAATGTACCCTAACAAGATTAGCTATAAGCAATTGTTTTCACTCCTCAAAGCACTTGTAGCTTTGTTTACTGAAGATTAAATCTCCTTCCCTCATGTCTTTGTAATGGCTCAGCTAGCTATAGAGGAGCTAGATATTCTAAACACTGCTATAGAACTACCCACAGCCTGACAAGACAGAATGAGTAAAAAGGTGCTTCTGAGTCCGTGAAACAGCATGGTGAGAAAACCCCTTTAAGAATTTGCTGGTGTCCAGTGACTGAAGGTGGACGAGAGTATAGTATGCTGGTCAAACCCTTTAAGTTTTACCTGCCACAAACACGAGGTATTGAAAAAGAATACATACATACATTACATAGACCATAAACACATATAGTATTAGTGATCAAAACAGGGGGTGAGGTAAAATAAGCTTGCCCATGAGAAGGTTGTTAAAGGGGTTCCCTAAATCACAAGAAAAGGGCCTGTTTCTCACTGTTCCTTTTTTTTTTACATAGTTACATACAGGGGCATAGCTATAGGGGTGCAGAGGTAGCAGTCACTACCGGGCCCTGCAGCCTGAGGGGGCCCCAAAATCCGTTCTGCGACAGCACTGTCAATGGCACATGGCAACTGAGGGGCCCCATTTCACTATATGCACTAGGACCTAGGAGCTTCAAGTTACACCTCTGGTTACATAGTTTGTAGGGCCGAAAAAAGACAGACGTCCATCCAGTTCAGCCTATTATGCTAAAATGTTGATCCAGAGAAAGGCAAAAACCCTCATGAGGTAGAAGCCAATTGTCCTCATTTTAGGGTAAAAATTCCTTCCAAAAAATAAGCAGTTCACAAGAAGTCATGATTCTGATACCATTTAGTGAATTGATGTAATATGCAGGCAATTAGAGAGTTTGGCAGCAAGTGTTCAATTTCCCTGCAGCGCCTCCTCAGGAGAAATGAAGCATTACAGGGTGCCTATTGAAATCAATATAGTGTCATTTTAAATCATGGACATGTTGGGTCTTTCTTATCTGTATTGAAACCTTTCATATCAAAATAGAGTGTTATTCTTTATATAATAGTTTTCATTGTTTCATGGAGCTGACTCTATTGACATCATTGTCTTATTGAATTTTCGACCTGCTGCAAAAGTAACAACGTTGGCAAAGCAAGAAAGGTCATCTAACATAAAAGTATTGTGACAGCTGAAAACACAATTGGGAACGACGCACACTGTCGTCACGGCAGATAATGGAGGTCCACGAAATTCTTCAACACATAGTCGACACATTAACATACTGCCAAGTAATTCCCATCCCTAATCTCAATATGCTTTAATCGGTGTCTTAAAACATCCAATTTGGACAGCTGTACACAACTTCCTTCCACTCTTGAGGTTGACATATTAGCATGGACATTTCAAGTTATGCTCAAGAGATTCCATATGGTCCATATGTTTGTGCCCCAACCCGACAAGGAAAGAGAGTGCTGTTATCAAACATAGCTATTTATAAAACTGAGCAATGCAGATTATTTCGTTGTAAATGCTTAGAAGAAGACTTCGCAGCTCTGGTGGGCTGTGATACTCTTTTTCACGGTGGTGAAAATGATCATTAACTGTAATTTGTATTGTATCTTTAGGGAAAAGCATGAGGACATTAGCATTTTCTTTGTAATAACCTTGCAGTTTAAACTAAAAGGGGCGCATAGTTTGGAAAATTCCTTTATAAATTGCCTACTATGGAACTTTGACACTGTAGAAGGGAATTAATTATGTAGGGCCATCATTTATAGCAGCTACTCAGGCTGTCTCTTGCTCTGACGAGGGTGTAATTCTTCTCAAATCCTGTAGAGGTGCTGCAGAGGAATTAAAAACCTGGAGCAACATGCATGAGCGGGGCTGCGCCAGATTTCTGGCGTGATTTGCGCCACAAAAAACTGTTGTTGCCCCTGTCCCACATATTTAAAAGGTCTATCACCAAAAACGGGCGCACGTCCGACACCCTCGACAGTTTTGTATGCACCAATTCTTAGCAGGTTGTTGCACCGCATAAAATTACACTCCTTTATGAATGTGTCTCGAAAGAATGTGGCGGACAAATGTCGTACTCATCCAAATTGGCAAGACAAATTTTGGTGTATTTTTTTGTCACACAGCGGGACACATCTATAAAGTGCTGTGAGATACTTTCATACATACTGATGACTGCTACACTAACCTATTGAGAAGTACGACTGTCATGTCTGCACCAGGTCTCATATAGGTCGCCCTAGTTGTATTAAAGGGGTTGTATCATTTCATTAAATGGTCTCCAGAATAAGGGGACAGTGAAAACAAGTAACTTTGCAATTGGATGTCATTAGCAAAGCTGTCTTGTTTTCACAGTTTTCCTTATCTTCTGTTTCTGTTTACACTGATATCCAGTGCTGGTCGTATCCCTCCTCCTTGCATTTCACTAGCTGAGAGCTCATTTACATTCTGTTCGCCCCCGGTCGGCTGTATTCACAGAGCTTGCATTCCTGCCTTTCACTCAAAGTAAGGGACCGGCACATTTTCCCCTCTGCACAGCCAGAAGAAACAGAATAACACTGCAGGGGTTCTACAATCAGGAAACAGCACAATTGTGTGTCGATCCCTGCCGCTCTGACTCAGAGTTAGGGGCCGTAGCAATTTCTCTCTGCACACCCAGCAGAAAAACACTGCAGCAGATTCTACAATCAGAAAACAGCACAGTTGTGTCTCGGTGCCTAACTCTCCTGCCTAGAAGGGAGATCTGTGCCGTTCATAGAAAGCTGGATTCGACTGTAACAAATCCCAGCTGTGAGAGGAGAAGGATCAGTGCTCAGTCAAGATTTAATGCAGCCTGTGGATGTATAAGCTCTTACAAATAAGACTGCATAGGGAGAGACACAGTGACATGTGGACTCAGAGAGGGGGGAGTCTCGAGAGCCAGCAGGCACAGTGAAGGGGGGATGATGTCACCCAGCTGGAAGGGGAAGAAACACCCCTGCATTTCTAGAGCTGAGAAGCTGAGAGCAGTATGAATCAGCCAAATTAAGGAAGCGATACATCCCCTTTAAGTATAGTAGATTCCCCATTACAAGTAAATATCTATAAAGAGAAATAGCTAAATGACAGTATTGTTACATTCATCACACATCATTTTGAACACATACATACATCTATTTTTTCTTATAGCCCCTATATGGTATGTTAAAAGTTTCTTTAAATCTACAACAGGGAAGTAAATCTAAAGAATTAGTTTAAAGGGAACCTATCACATTGAAAACGCTATCTGATCTGCCAGCAGCAGGTTCTAAAGGAGGATGAACTGAGCAGATTGATATATAGTTTTGTAGGGAAATATTCAGCAGAATTTTAAATTAATTTATTTAACTTACTGCTTATTCTCGGTTAAAGCGTCCAGTAGGCGGTATAATCCGTGATTGACAGCCTTCCTATGCGTGTGCATACAGAGATAGCTGTCACTCACTGATAACACAGCCCACTGGACTCCTTAACCCAGAATAAGCATTACGTTAAATGAATAAATGACAAATTCAGCTGAATTTTTCCGAACAAAACGATATATCAATCTGCTCAGCTCCTCCTGCTCTATAACATGCTGCCCGCAGATCACATAGCATATTCAGCGTGGCACTGTCTCTTAAAGCAGGCATCCTCAAACTGCGGCCCTCCAGCTGTTGGGAAACTACATCTCCCATCATGCCCACTGTTATAGAGTACATAAATGCATGATGGGAGTTGTAGTTTCCCAACAGCTGGAGGGCCACAGTTTGAGGATGCCTGTCTTAAAGGCTGGTTTTACCTAGGTGTAATATGGCAGCATTTTAACATCTGTGGAACTTTGCTTTACCAGTAGTTCTGTTGAAAGTAAATCACTATAGGGTTTTATGGTGATCTAAGTTTGATTTAGTAGAACTAGGGGGCCAGTTTTGCTGCTATAATATTAACACTAAAATTTAGTTGTATTAGGATAGTTGTCACTTAGTCATACTTTTGATAAAAATGAATCCCTGGAAAATTATCCTCCTTCCTTGCTGATATTATTAGTGGAATGAAAAATAGAAAAGTAAAAAAAAAAAAAAAAAGATCCTATACGGCAAGACTGGGTATAAATAAAGGTAAAATATATTTTATCCCATTTCTAATATATGTTTGTCTCTCTACATCAATAATCAAAAATCTAAAGGCAAAAAAAAAAAACTGAAAACTCGAATTTTGTGTGAAAATGGAGTTTTGAAAGTCAAGTCAATCAAATTTTAATCATATATCAAGATTATTATTTAAAGATGTGTGAATGTGATCAAAAACTCTGGAATAGAGAAAATAGAAAATAGTATATTTTTTAATAAAAGTTTTGCTGTATTTGTTTTTTTCATGACATTTTTGTATTATTGTATTTGCTATGTTATCTATTTGTTATTACTATTCAAAAATTTTTTCTTTTTTTCTTTTCTGTTTTAGCCAATTTGGAAGCCATCATCGCCTCATGACAATGACCTATCAATTCCAGGGAGTGAGAAATGGGAGCGGGACAGTACTAACGTATGTCAATTTTGCCAAGCTGTTTTCCCACCATCAAATGCATTAGGAGGTGATTTTCTCAGACATCTTAACTCACATTTTAAAGGACAGTCTTAAACATTTTCACCTAGAAGATCATTATGATGTCCTTACTTTATGATATTCTCTTATCTTCATTTTTTAATTCCATGACCACTTCTTCTCATGTATAATTTATATGGATGACATGAACTTGACTTGTTGGCCATGTTTTGGCCACCCGCTCATAATAATATCCATTACAAATCCCCAAATTAATTGCATTATATTTTTTGTTTTTTTAAACAAGTGCATTATTTGCATGCATAAACTGTAAGTTATAATAAATTAACTTCTAATTCTACTTTTTCATTGTTGTGCTACTTTTAAAAAAAATAATTGTGGGGCTTATCCAAAAAAATGCAACCCATAAAATGGAGCATAATTTATTGACAAATTTTAGCTGAAATCTACTTCAGCTACTTCAGCTCATTGCTGGTGTAGACTCTCGGGGGGACATGTATGAAAACTGTTTAGACTTCCTTTGATGCCCATAGCAACCAATCAGAGCTCCCCTTTAATTTTTCAGAGCACTATATGAAATGAAAGGGGAGCTTCGATTGGTTACTATGGGCAACAAAGAACATCTTAGACCTACACAGTTTTCATATATGAGGTCCCCAGTGCGGAATTAATTTTTTTAGATTGGCGTATGAGACCCCATTCTATGAAAGTGTCCGCCAATATGTTTTTGTCATTGCATAGTTGGCACCTCTGGATCCATGTTATCATACAAACTACAAATTACTGTATTAAACCCTAACCCTATTTTTTACCCAAGGCCCAAACACATATTTTTATCCTTTTAAAAAACACAATGCTCTTTCTTTCCTGTTTAGAAAAAACAGAATAAAAAATGTCATGAACACATGAAGTGACAAACCCCTGGAGCAACAACCTAACAGCATTCCTGTATTTTAGCACCAGACTCTACGTCACGTTCTGAGCACAAATGCTTGTAGGTGCATTTCTGTATTATAATTGTGATAGAAAATTGATAAAATGTGTTAATGAAGAGAGAAATAGATAAAGTAACATCGTCTAAAAAACATTTTCTGTACCCTATTAATATAGCATTGAAAATAAACGTATTTAAGCTGTTATTTTCTGAAGACATTGTATAAAGCTGTATGTTTAGCTTTTGTCGGCCTCGGAAAGGAAAATGAACATGTCATATTTATATTTTCAGGAATTATTTTCATGTTTGTTATTTTAAGCATTAAATTGAATTTTTGACTTGCCAAAAGGAAACAGTTTGGTTTTGCTTTTATTATTATTATTTATTTATTTTTTTTATTTAATTTTTATTAAACAATTTTCTTTTAACATAATCATAAAAGAACATAGTATTGCAGTCATATAACAAAATTAAAAACCATGTTAAAGACACAAGCAGTCAATATTGCATGTCCATTTATTATTATTATTATTATTATTATTATTATTATATCATTTTTATTATGACAACAATTATTAGTCACAAAAAAATTAGCAAAACATATGTTGCACTTTAAACACCCAATGGACAAACCGCAATATGTATTCATATAAAATATTAATTATTTGGTTCAAGCAATGAAACCTTAATCTGTGAATTTGTTCTTGATCTGATAATAGTTATGGTTAATTTTATCATTTTTATTTATTTATTAATATTTTTGCTTTTATTTGTTTTTATTATTATTATTATTTTTTTACTAAAGATGTTTTTGCCATCAGCCAATTTGTTAGGATGTTTTTTTTTCTTGATGGGATATCTTTAATGTGTAACACAATATTCCTGAAGTCAAAATGATGAACTAAACAGCAGCCTCACATTAAGGATTATCTGAACAAGGTGTCTAGTTAGAATGTTGTGTTGGCAGAAGCCTGAGTGTTTGGTCTGTTGAGAACGTCCCTATAGTAGCAAGTCTCCAGGGAAATTGCACTTTATCTTAACAACCTTGTACAATCTACTAAACCCTTAGCCCACATTAGTCCTACTACTACAGCGGCAGCTTCTGTCCTTCATTTTATACCTAAAGACTTTGTTTATTGTGAGACGTTCTAGTGAGAAGAGCGATACATCCCAACCCACCTCTTACTGCCCCTGCCTAAAAGGAGCACCACTAATTATACCACATGTGTAACAAGGAACAAACTGGAAACACAAGTAAACAAAGGCAATCTTCATTTCAGCACTCAAACCTGACAGTCGGCTATGAAGGGTGTCAGTGCGGAATCTGTCGCTGTGAACAATCAACCTATGTCGCTGTAATAAATGTCTAGATGTGGCCAGTCAGACTTCCCTTACATTACAGCTAATCTACCAAATGACTATGTAAGCAGAACAGAATGGCAAAACTAACGCCTTCTGTGTACCACAAACCTTTCATATTGTTCAAAACAGGAATGAGTAAAGTACAGTTTTCTGGGGGTGTTTTATTGATGTATAGTGTAGTTTTCGAAATACTTTATTTCTTTTTGCATCACATCAGACCAGAATTAAAGGGGTTGTCTTACTACAGGGATCGCTGCTTTTTATGTTAAAGATGTTGCAAAAACAAGTCACTTTGCAATATGTGTCCATTAAAGGGGTTTTGCCACGATGTAATGTTGACGTGGGATCCTCCAAAATGTGTATTTAATCACTTTTCTAAATATATGTGATTACAAAAAGTGAAGCCTGTGAGAGCTACAGCATTGCTCAGTCCGCTTTAGTTACCTGAAAGTTTACATTAGACACGACCAGAGGAGCTGATCTGGCCACGCTTGCGTGTTTGCACTTCTTATTTGATGACAGGGAACATGAATGAGCTTTCAAGTGGCTGGGGAGAAATGTGCAGTGTATGAGTCTGTCTGCTGTAATGTTATTATTTGAGTAAACTTTTGAGACGCTCCCTTCTTCCTCACTCTCTGCTCACCCCCCTCCATCTCACCCCTGCAGCGTTCGTGACTCAACATGATTTGTTTATATTCTCCCCTGAGCTGATAAGGAGGTAAGGAACTCACTTTGTGGCAAAACCCCTTTAACAGTGTCCTACCTATTCCTAGATATCCCCTCTTGTATGGGCTGCATCAGCTCCTCAGGTCGCTATAGCTACAGACCTGTTTGATCTCTCCTGATAGGCTGCCAGTACTGGTTTTTATAGCTACAGACCTGACTTCTACTGCAGCCAGTAAAGCCTGTAACACGCCCTTGAATTCAAAGTGAAACCAAGAAAACAGGACTGAGGTAAGATGAATCAATGTAGTGAGACAACCTTTTAAGGCTCTGCTTTTTTGTCTTCTGAAAACAGTGCTACTCATGTCCATAGTGTGTGTCCGGCATTGCAACATCAGACCCATTTCAGCAGACCTTTTCTTTTAATCTCATGTAAGCCCTTAATAGCCTTGTCCAAACATTGCATGACACTGGGGTCAGAGTGAGCCAAAAAAAACAAAAAGAATTGATACTTACCTGTCCCCCCGCCGCTGCCACTCCAGAGCTCCTTGGTGATCTGCTCCTCTTCACGTCCTAGTTCCCGTCCTGATGCAGGTTCAGTTTTCTGATTGGTTCTGCTCCACTATCTGGCCAAGGCTAAGCAAAAGGCATAAAACAATCTTAAAGAACACTCCTAAAAAAAAAAAGGCATGTATTTTATTATGAATTGCAATGCTTTTGTGGTACGGTTACTGGCCACAAGCTTCTATTTTTTTATGAAATTTTATTATAACATAATAATAAAACAATATTATCAGTATGAGAGGAAGATAAAATGAAATAAAAACAGTACGGGCATTTTTGGTAACATTTTTTATTTCACCAAAAAATGGTCAAATAGAAAAAATATAACAAAAGTAACAAAAGCAGTTTATGTCATACCAGTTTTGTGATTGGTTCTTCTCTAACCTCAGGCCAAGGCTAAGCAAAAGGCATAAAATAATCTTAATCTTAAGGAATGCTTCTAAAAAAAGCATGTATTTTATCATGAATTGCAATGCTTTTGTGCGGCGGTTACTGGCCACGAGCTTCTTTATTTTTATGAAATTTCATTATTTTTTTTAGAAAAAAATAATAAAACAATATTATCAGCAGGAGAGAAAGATAGAATTAAATAAAAGCAGTATGGGCATTTTGTAAATTGAAAAATTTGCCAAGCAATGTAGAATAAACCAAAAAATAGTCAAAAAAATATAGCAAAGTAACAAAAGCAGTTTATCTCATACCAGCAGAAACCACATAGGTTAAATGTATAAAGCTTATTAATCATCTACTGTAGTAACTCCGAGAAATATATAGCACCTTTCTAACCATTATTCTTTTTGAAGCCGTGATCCTGAAGAAGAAAAAGAATAAGAAAGAAGAGCAGGTAGGAGTCCGATTGCCACCTTGAAATGACCCAGCGAACCTGCCAAGTGTGAGGTTAGGTACCAAGAAGTAAATGAAAAAAGTTGCATCATTTGTTGGATTTTATGAGTGGAATAAAATGCACAAATAAAATATTTTCTTTTAGAAAAGAATAGCTCTCTGCAAGATTCCTTTGTGAGGACCATTTATAATTTATCCATATAAGGGCCCTTTTACATGGCAATGGACAAATACCGGTCGGATAAACCGACTGGTATTTGTCCAGTTTTTGTGCCGTGCACACGGCCGCGGGGGGGAGGGGAAGGGGGGATGTGGCTTTTCTCCGCGATGATTGGAGAAAAGCCCTCCCCCTTCACATTCACTTGCACAGGTTCCGTCCAAAAAACCGTACGGAATGTGCATGTAAAACATCCTCTGGGTAGCCCGCGGGCGGAAAATAACGCTGGGCTGAAAACCCGTGCAGTGAGGACTGCTGCACAGGTTTTCCATAGAAGCCTGTTGTGCTTGTTTGCGGACGGTTTTTTAGACGGGCTGCAAAACCGCAAATCGTCTGAAAAACCGGCCGTAAACCCGTGCCATGGGGACATGCGCTACATGTAATGTTGAGGAATTTGGATCACCGATCTGGTGGAAACTAAATTGCAACATCTTCCCAAACGGTCTTAGTTTAATCACATGACCCTATACCATGACCCAGGAGAGCATGAGACCGGGAGCGTTTCGGGCAAGCAGTCAACGATTAAGGCAGGCAAGATGTGTGGGAATATTGAAACCATAGATAATATGTAGCAGACACGTGTCTTAGAAAAACACTGTAATATTTATTTAAACGACCAGAAACAAGTTAAAACGTCTGTTGACATACTTGCATTTTTGTTAGGTCTAGTCCAAGAAGCACAGGTCCATAGTTGTTGGCAATAACAGCCTAAATTCAGATGCACGCGGAAGCGTGTAGCTCGGCGAAGCGGTCAGACAGAACGGGCGTCTCGCGCCAGTATGGAGCGACGTTTCGAGAGGCGTGCTCTCTTTCTCTTGCTTGAGAGAGAGCTCGCCTCTCGAAACGTCGCTCCATACTGGCGCGAGACGCCCGTTCTGTCTGACCGCTTCGCCGAGCTACACGCTTCCGCGTGCATCTGAATTTAGGCTGTTATTGCCAACAACTATGGACCTGTGCTTCTTGGACTAGACCTAACAAAAATGCAAGTATGTCAACAGACGTTTTAGCTTGTTTATGGTCGTTTAAATAAATATTACAGTGTTTTTCTAAGAAACGTGTCTGCTACATATTATCTATGATTATTGTCTCCGGCTGTGGAAAGACCGGCATATAGCAGATAGTTCTATTATAGCACATACAAAAACAGACTGCTCGTGAACTTCACCCAATTATATATACAGGGAATATTGAAACCAAACATGGCATGGTGAGTTTACTGAAAATAAATATCTCTCCAGCTTTCACTTATAATTACTTTGCAAATCTTAAGTCATATCTCCAATATATTTTGTGCTATGGTTTGACCACAAGCTTTTTAACCCCACCCTGATAGCTGGTCATAATTTTATACCTCTTCAATAATTTTTTTTCCTCTTTTCCTTCCAAGAGCCATAACTTTTTTATTTCTACGTCTGCATAGACATTTGAGGCCTTGGTTTTTGGGGACAAGATATACTTTTAATGGTGACATTGACCGTACCATAGAATGTACAGGAGCAACCGAAAAAAATTCTAAGTGGGGTGAAATGTGAAAAAAACATACTTGCAAAATATTTGTGGTCATTTTGTTTTTATGTCGCTCACTCTTGGGTATAAATTATGTGTTATCTATATTCTGCAGGTTGATAGGATTCTGGCAATACCTAATATATCAATTTTCAATTATGTTTTAGTACTTTTAAAAAAATATACAAAGCTTCTTTATATCTTAAATCTGCACTGCAGTGCCATTTTTTGCGGCTAATAACTTTCTTATTTTTCCATCTATAGACCTGAGTGAGAATGCATTTTTTTGGGCTATAGTTTTTATTTGATTACTTTTTAATACAATTTTTAGGGGACATGAAATGCCAAAAAAGCAACTTTGGCATTTGGAATTCTTTTTCTTCTACGATGACCAGTGTACAGAATAAATTCCGTTATATTTTAATAGAATGGACTTTTATGGACATGGCGATACCAATTATGTGATATATATATATGTTATATATATATATACAGTATATGTTAAATGGCAAAAGAGGGGTGATTTGAACTTTTGGTATTTTTTATACTTGTACATTTTGTTCCCTTTGACATATAGTTCCTGTATGGTATATGATCGCTCGCGGGGTCGTTAGAGGGTACATCCTTCTGCATTATATAAATAATGTAGAAGGGTGTACCAAGATGGTGGTTCTATTAATTTCTGTCTGGGACAGGAAGTAATAGAAACCTTAAAGGGGTTTTCTTGCTACAAAGATCATATCTGTAATGATGGGGACAGTAAAAATAAGCATTTTTGCAATTGGTTTGCATTACCTAAATCTTTTAGTATAGCAGCTATGAGCTAATCTGTGTGTTCTACACCTAAAATTGCAGTCTGGGGTTGGGCCACGCTCCCTTTTCTGTGATTGGCTGACTGAAATTTCATTGAGCCCGTTGGAACATACCCCATGGATGGGGCACACCCCCTGTGCTGTGATTGGCTGCCTGCATTCTGTGCTTACTCCCCTCTGAGCTGTGGAAAATGAAAGTGAAACTAGCTGCCTGTGATGGCTGTGTCTGTATAATAAAGGCTGTCTGAGCTCCTCTATACTCATCTCCCATTGATGGCTCTGTGTAAAGGATCTGAGCAATTACTGAGCCTCTAGCTGCTAGATTATCTCTCCTCTCATAGAATCGTCTGTCTCACTTGTAAATGAATATCATTTCACTTTTGCAAAGAAAATCTATGGAGTGCTGTGGATTAATTTAAAAACTACTACTGATGTGACTTGTTCGTGATGGTGACCGGGGTGTAGCGTGGCAGCAGCATAGTCAGGGACAGGCAGAAAGTTCAGGGCAGGCAGCAGGCAACGTAGTCAGGAGAATAGGGCAAGAAGTCTGATGTACACGGAAATAACAAAATAACGCAACAATACTCTCTCTAAGAAAACCAATGGACTGGCAAAGGTGAACAGGAAGGGGAACCAGATACTGTATCAGCATCCGGCGTGATGGCCCTTTGAATTTCAGAGGGGTTGTGCACGTGCCCACGGAGAACCACAGCGGAGGAGGAGTGGGGAGAGGTGAGTATGTCCGGATTGGGGCAGGGGACAAACTGGAGTAGTCACGGCCTGGCATGGCAGCTGCGTCGTGACTTGTGACATTATTTACAGTGCTGGAGTTAATGACACTATAAAATAATTCATACTAATAGTGCAAGATGCCTGACTCTATATGTTATACACATTGATAAGGTAAAAACAACTTTTTTGACCATGTCAAAATTACTCAAAATTTCAAATTATAAAATGTGTAAGCAAAAAAAATCCATGAAATTAGATGCAATTTCACATGACCCTCCCCAGCAAGATGACCCTAAACACCATATCCCACCTTCCCTCGAAACACCCCTACCATCCCCATTCCTATGGGCATTACCACCAAATACTCTTCCCCTTCTAAACTTATCCCCACCTACTATACTCCCCCTTAAAGAGAAACAAGACTCAGCCATCTTATAAAAAAATACAAAACATATTTAAATATGTATGTATTTAATAACCATGTACCAACATGCCCAAAGCAAACCATTCAAACAATCATCCAAACAGATGGGTCTGAGGTCCTTGGAGCTCCAAAGATCTGGCGACCTTATTTTTTTTACAATTTAGTTGTTCTAATCCATTACCCCTGGCCATAAACTCCCGGCTAAAAGGGCACCAAAAGCCACCACTGATGGCTTAACCTAGTCTTACTGGATCTCAAGGACTCCACCCTGCAAGAACCCCACCTTTGCCAGACCAACACCAAATCCACACCATAAACGGGGGAGCCATAACTATTCTGACTCCCCCATATCATTTAATTTGACCAACTCTAAGGACCCCTAACTGCCAAAGGCTACTATGATATTAAATCTTACAACATCCAACAGAAGAGATCAACACCCCACCCAAACTGCATCCATCTGACAACTTCCAAGCAAAAAAGGTAAAAAAACAACCAATCAAACAAGGAGAGGGAGAGCGGGACTTCACTTCCCATGCGCTGCGCTGAACTTCTCTATCAAACCCAGGGAAGGTCTATAAAGAACCTCCCCTGGGTAACGCCCCCTGGCAGCATGACACTTCCCTGTTTGCCAGGTCATGCGGTGCCTCTCCCCACCGCTGCACTCTGCTCAGGCATGTTCTGGACAAACAAAGTATATTGAGATGCACCTTTATGTGCTGATAACTGTACTTCCCATCTTCTAGGTGGGAGTGGCAATACTGCTTTTGTGATGTTATGTTGTCACTCTGTGATGCTGCTGTTGCTAGGCAGCTGGTTGAACATGTATGAAAAATAATAAATTAAATGTATAGTGTGCCGTCACTTTTCTATTGGAGTTATACCTTTAAAGGGGTTTTCTCACTTGGAAGATTAGCTCTCAACACAAACAGAGGTTTCTATAGTAACCTGCATACCTGTTATATGGCTGAGAGCAGGCATGAACTAATAAGATTAAACAAGATTATCTGCTGTAAACAAAAGATACAAGTGCTGTGAGCAGTGAGAAGCATGGAGTTATCTGTATTTGTGTTAAAGATAACAATCTCCTGCTTGGTCAGGGTAACAGCATGAGGGTACAGTGTGAGTGCAAAACTACCTGTCTGCCAGTGATTCAGCATTCTGAGAAAACCCCTTTGAACCATGCTGTTTCACAGAGCCACAGGCAGCTTCAGATCCAAATTTCCTGGTTAGGCAGTGATTGTATATTTAGCTCTGCTGTTCCTAGCTAGTCCTGTGACAGTAACCTGACTGGAGAAGATTTATAATATGTAGTGCACAAGGTTACAGAGCTATAAGCCTTAAAAATTGTCATAAACTTAGATAAACAAAGCTTCTGTGCTAGAGATAAGACTCAGCAGGAACTGACTGATGTCAACTTGAAACAATGAGAGTAGGGAGAGATGGTCGGTAACCAGAGAAACTTTTGTACACTAGCAGCAGAAGAAAGCTTCTTTATCTCCTGAACAAAGATAAATCAAAACAACAATTTATTTGATAATAGTCTTCATTTACCTTTCTGTCCATGTTCAAAGCTAATAATTGTAGTGTGAAAACCCCATTAAGTCTTTGTAAGGGTGCACTAGGTGCACCTGTCCAACTCTGGGAGATATCCATAGGCGAAACTGACTATGTAATTGGTCACTGGTTTCCCTTTGGCCAGTGGTGTAGATATAGGGGTCACATCGGTCATAGTTGCGATCAAGGCCAAAAGGTCCCTCACCATATTAATTCTGCGCTCAATTCAGACTACTACATCACTGGGATCTGTTAGCTCATAGCAAAGGTATCAGCACGGTTGTTGAATTGCAGGAGTCAGTTACTGGAAGATGGTAAAGAGTTGGTTTCCCAGCTGCTTTCTCCAAGTACTTAGAGTATCTCACAAAAGTGAGTACACCCCTCACATGTTAGAGAATATTTTATTATATATTTTCATGGGACAACACTGAAGATATGACACTTTGATACAATGTATATTAGTCCTTGTACAGCTTATATAACAGTACAAATTTGTTGTGCCCTTAAAATAACTCAACACCCAGCCATCAACTGCTGGCAACAAAAGTGACTACACCCCTAAGTAAAAATGGAAAAATTGTGCTCAGTTTGCCATTTTCCCTCCCCAGTGTCAAGTGGCTTATTAGTGTTACAAGGTCTCAGGTGTGAATGGGGAGCAGGTGTGTTAAATGTGGTGTTATCGCTCTCACACTCTCTCATACAAGTCACTGGAAGTTCAATATGGCACTTCATGGCAAAGAAATAAGATCTGAAAAAAATAATCATTGCTCTACATAAAGATGACTTAGACTAGAAGAAGATTGCCAACACCCTAAAGCTGAGCTGCAGCATGGTGGCCAAGACCATACAGTGGTTTAACAAGACAGGTTCCACTCAGGAGACAGGCCTCGTCTTAGTTGACCAAAGAAGTTGAGTGCACGTTCTCAGTGTCATATCCAGAGATTGTCTTTTCAAAATAGACGAATGAGTGCTAACACTGTGGTAAGGTTTTAATAACGACCAGACAAGGACGGAGACCGACCACGATATAAAAACCCAAAAAACATAGAGATGTGCACCATGAAGACATCTATCTAGAATTATAAAAATTCCTCATATTACCTAGACAAGAAAATAGAGGTGAATGTGGAAGAAAAAGGCCTGAAAGCATTTTGACAAAAATCACCATTAGACACAAAGTTGACCCTAAATTGGGATTAGGTTCACAGTTAAGGATGTTTAACTGGTCTGCAGGGCTTAATTTACCAGTCTAATTCACCTCCAGTTCTACAGTACACCCCCTCTGACATCACTTCCCGTCCGATGTCACTTCCAATACAACATCAGCTCAGGGTACCCTAATATGAGTTGGACCAGAAGTGACATCAGAGCACAAGCACTGCAGGATCAGAGGTGACAGAAACCAGTAAATTAAGCCCTGCAGACCAAACTCTAAACCACAATTTACGGTTATGGGAAGGATTAGGGTTAAGGTAAGAGTGAAAAAAATTGGGATTGGAATATCTCAAACCCAAATATTTTTCACAGGTTTGTCCAAGCTGGTGTTAAACTGGACATGGACACAGTTGGTATATAGAGACTTATTTTCAGTCAGTGCTATATGTTCCATACCCTGTAAGGATGAGAAGGAGGAACCTGAAACAGCTGTCTACAGATGTGTGTCTCATCATTGTTTGGCTAGTATGTGATTATTCAGTAGTCTTAAGGAAAAAGCATTACATTCTTATAAAAGAGTGATCCTTTATTAATTTATTTTATTATTGCATATATACAGTGGGGAAAATAAGTATTTGATACACTGACGATTTTGCAGTCTGTCATTTTTATCGTAGGTGCACTTCAATTGTGAGAGACAGAATCTAAAAAAAATCCAGAAAATCACAAGTATGATTTTTAAATAATTTGCATTTTATTGCATGAAATAAGTATTTGATACAAGAAACAGAACAGAGGTCAGCAATTACAGAGGGCAGACGTTCCCTGTGGTTCTTGACCAAGTTTGCACACACTGCCGCAGGGATTTTGGCCCCCTCCTTCATACAGATCTGTACCAGATCTTTCAGGTTTTTGGTCTGTCGCTGGACTACATTGAGTTTCAGCTGCCTTCAAAGATTTTCAACTGGGTTCCGCTCTGGAAACTGGCTAGGCCACTCCTAAACCTTGAAATTATTCTTTTGGAGCCTCTCCCTTTGTTGACCCCCA
>JAODAL010051466.1:0-22500 GCA_025379985.1 Phyllomedusa bahiana
TTATCAGGGGGGGCTACAGAGGCCCGCGGACCGCCAAACATTTTCAGTATTCTTCTAAGTGTTGTGGTGTACAGGAGAATACAGTCATCCCTCATCAATATGCCAATCACGTCTCCCGGCGGCCCCCATGCACATTCTACATAATCAGTGTGTTTAACCTGCTGCTGCGATGGGAGAAGAACAATTATAAGTATATATAGATATATGTTCTACCTAAGAAAATGTGAGCAACAGCTCGCTCCCGACAACGCCAGCAGGGGAAAGCAATGCTAATTGGAGAGAGGTTATGGATGTAAGGACTGGAATATGAACATTAAAGTGTGACAGAGCCGAGATACAGATGTAGGAGAGAGGGATTTGTCCTGTGCTGGTTTCATACGGACACCATAATAGATAAATTGTCTCCATTAAAGGCTACTGGCTCCATGCTATAGAGCCAAGTCTTGATTCCTTAATCACCGGTCCCCACCAGTGGAGTAAATTCTTGGGATCCATAAGTGAAGTAGATTCTTGGAGCCCACCAGTGGATTGGATTCTTGGGGCCCACCAGTGGAGTGGATTCTTGGAGACCACCAGTGGAGATGATTCTTGGGGCCCACCAGTGGATTGGATTCTTGGAGACCACCAGTGGAGTAGATTCTTGGGGCCCACCAGTGGAGTAGATTCTTGGGGCTCACCAGTGGATTGGATTCTTGGAGACCACCAGTGAAGTGGATTCTTGGGGCCCACCAGTGGAGTTGATTCTTGGGGCCCACCAGTGGCGTAGATTCTTGGGGCCCACCAGTGGAGTTGATTCTTGGAGACCACCAGTGGAGTAGATTCTTGGGGTTCATCAGTGGAATTGATCCCTGAGCCCCACCAGTGGAGTTGATTCTTTGGATCCACCAGTCTTGTTAATTCACGAGACCCCCAATGAAGTTGATTCTTGGAGCCCACCAGTCTTGATGATCTCTGGGCCCCACCAGTGGAGTGGATTCTTGGGGCCCACCAGTGGATCTGATTCTTGGGGTCCATCAGTGGAGTAAATTCTTGGGATCCATTAGTGGAGGTGATTCTTTGGCACACCAGTGGAGTGGATTCTTGGGGCTACCAGTGGAGTTGATTCTTGGGGTCCATCAGTGGAATTGATCCCCGGGACCCACCAGTGGAGTTGATTCTTTTTATCCACCAGTTTTGTTGAGTTATGTGACCTCAATGAAGATGATTCTTGGAGTCCCCCAGTGGAGCTGATTCTTGAGGACCACCAGTAGAGCTGATTCTTAGGGCCCAACAGTGGAGCCAATCCTTGGAGCCCATCAGTGGAGTTGATTCTTGGGCCCACCAGTGGTATTGATCCCTGAGGCCCACCAGTTGAGTTGAATCTTGGGGTCCAACAATGGAGTTGAATCTTGGGGGCCACTAGTGGAGTTGATTCTTTGGATCCACCAGTCTTATCGATTTATGAGACCCCCAATGCAGTTGATTCTTGGAGTCTTGTTTATTTCTGGGGCCCACCAGTGGAGTCGATTACTGGGGCTGCCTGTGGAGTTGATTGGGGTCCATCAATTGAGTTGATCCCTGGGGCCCACCAGTGGAGTGGATTGGGGTACATCAATTAAGTTGATTCTTGGGGTCCATCAATGGAATTGATTCTTGGGGTCTACCAGTGGAGTTGATTCCTTGGATCCACCAGTCTTGTTGATTCATGAGACCCCAAAGAAGTTGATTCTTGAAGCCCACCAGTCTTGTTGATACTTGGATTCCACCAGTGAAGTTGATTGTTGGGGCCCCAGTAGAGTTGATCCTTGGTGACCACCAGTGGAGCTTATCCTTGGGGCCACCAGTGGAGCTGAATTTTGGGGCCTATTCTATAACGACTATACATTACTGCAAATACCCCCTGCAATCTGCCTCTCTCCCTAAAAATCAGTCGTATGCCTGCAATTCCAATGGGGCAGGTTTGGACCGGCCTACAGAGGAACATGGGAAACCCCCAGTTAGCCCATGAGCATGGAAGACGTGAAAATCCTTGGGAGAGACAGGAAGGCAGAGAGAAACAGACAAAAAGCAAGAGACAGAGTATAAGAACCACGTACAGTAGCTGTAGGGTGGGCCCCAGAATGAATTTCCACTGTTGGGCCCAAAGCACCTCAGTACCTGGAGGCCCAGATGCCCACCAGATCTTTCCCCTGCTCCCTTGTGGGCTAGTCCGAACTTGATTCATATTAAGATTACTTATGTGTGCAAAGATGGCTGAGGAGTCCCATCCTCAAGACAGAGATTTCCGGACAGCTCTGATTGGTTGCTATGAGCTCTGATTGGTTTCTATGAGATCGGATTGGTTGCAATGAGATCGGATTGGTTGTTATGAGCAACAGTCTTACTGTTAGACCGTTTTCATACATAAGGTCCATTGGCGACCTCATTGAAGAAGTGGATGATTTTAAATTCATAGCCGATAGCTTGTCCCCTATGGTGCCACATGACCAATCTGTGGCCAGGCTTTCCCAGTTAGTGATGGCAATGGTCTTGATGGTGTCTATGAATCTTTACCTATATCCCCCCAGACCTTGGCTTAGTTGGGAGAAGAGAACTCATACAGGGAGTCAAGTGTAGGGAATTTTTAGCTGTTTGAGGTCAGTTTTGATGGTGTCTTTGAATCGATACCTCTGGCCCCTCCAGTTTTTCAGGCCTTGGCACATTTGGGAGAAAAGAACTTGTCTGGGGCAGCAAGTGTTGGGCATTTTTAGCTGTTTCAGGTAGATCTTGATTGTGTCTTTGAATTGATACCTTTGGCAATCCAGTTTTTCAGGCTTTGGCACATGTGGGAGAAGAAAACTCATATAGGGAGGTAAGTATTGGGCATTTTTAGCTGTTTGAGATCAGTCTTGATGGTGTCTTTGAATCGGTACCTCTGGCCCCTCCAGATTTTCTGGCCTCGGCTTAGTTGAGAGAAGAGAACTCGTCTGGGGCAGCAAGTGTTGGGCATTTTTAGCTGTTTCAGGTAGATCTTGATGGTGTCTTTGAACTGATACCTTTGGCCACTTCAGTTTTTCAGGCCTCAGCTCATTTGGGAGAAGAGAACTTGATAGTGGAGTCAAGTGTTGGGCATTTTGAGCTGTTTCAGGTAGATCTTGATGGTGTCTTTGAATTAATACCTTTGGCCAATCCAGTTTTTCAGGCCTTGGTTCATTTGGAAGAAGAGAACTCATATAGGGAGGCAAGTGTTGGGCATTTTTAGATGTTTGAGTTCAGTCTTGATGGTGTCTTTGAATCATTTCCCCCGGCCACGCCAGTTGCTCTGGTCTTAGCTCAGTTGGAAGTAGAGGACTTACAGTATCTGGGGACACGGGTGTTGGGCATTCCGATGCTGTGAAGCAGAGATGGTTTTCTTGCTTCCTCACATATACAGAAACGTTGCATGAAAATGACTTCTAATTATGTCGCTGTTATAATTACCCAGCAGCACCGACTCCCGACCGGCATATGGGGAACACTAATAAGTCCTGACAATATGATATAAATATGCGAGGTTCATCTGTTCCTGTAGCGCGTTCCCTGCACTCTCCTCATCCCGTCTTTCGACCACGCAAAAAAAAAAGACAAAGGGAGAAGTCACATTTTCTTGCGTTATCAAGAAATCCAGGGACAGTTGGCAGATATGTTAAAGTGCCGCATCTCAAACACCTAATACCCAAGGACCCAAATTAGCAACTCTCCCTATTACTGCCGACACTAATTGCAACAGTGTTGACAGCCGGAGCAACGAGGGCACCATTTAAATGGCCACAGTGATTAAATATTCCTCTCGGCCATGAGAGAAGTATTTACAAAAGAGCTGTGAGGGACATTAGGAGAGACGCTCTGCGAGCAGGTGATTTCATTCTCCGCAGTTAAAGTGACCTGAGGTATTCTAATTATACAAGATTCATTGAAAGACAAATTAAAATCTCTGCCATTTTTTCCTCTAGGATATATTGTATAATTATTGGTCTAATTAGATCAAATAGAAACGTACACTCTGGAAGTTTAATAGTTCGGACGGAAGTCAACGAAAGAACGGCCACCTGTTTATCAAATATGTTCACCTCCAGAATTCACTGATAGGCAGAGTAATCACCATGAACAAGTGGTGAAAACCAGGGGAGCAGAACATTATAATAAAAAATACAGTGTTGCAGGATTCAGAAGATAAAACAGCCTTTTAGGTCACATTTATTACAATACTGACCCTGAGTTACATCAGTTACCAGAACAGGATAAGTAATGTATGTACAGTGTGACTGCACCAGCAGAATAGTGAGAGCAGCTCTGAGTTAAACGGATTTTAACCCGGATCAGTACAGGATAAGTAATGTATGCAGTGACGCACCAGCAGAAAGTGAGAGCAGCCTGGAGAATAATACAGGATTTTAAATCAGGGTCATACAGGGTAAGTAATGTATGCAAACATGACTGCACCAGCAGAATGTGAAGCAGCTCTGGGGTATAATAAGGGTGTAACTCGGATCAGTACAGGATAAGAATGTATGTCATGTGACTGCACCACAGAATAGGAGGTCAGCTCTGGAGGATGATACAGGATGTAACTCAGGGTCGTGCAGGATAAAATGTATGTACACAGGACTGCACCCAAGAATAGTGAGTGCAGCTCTGCAGGATAAAAAAGATGAACTCAGGATCATACGGAAAGTAATGTAGACATGAGCACCAGCAGAATATAAGGCAGCTCGGAGGATAAACAGGATGTTAATCAGGATCAGTACAGGATAATAATTATTTCAAAAGTTACTGCACCAGCAGATTAGTGAGCGCAGCTCTGAGGATAAAACAGGATTAATCAGATCATACAGGATAAAAAAAAAGTATGTACAGTGGCTGCACTAGCAGAAAGTGAGTGCAGCTCTGGAGAATAATACAGATGTAGCTCAGGATCAGTACAGGATAAGTAAAAGTAATGTACAGTGTGACTGCGCCGCAGAAGTAGTGAGTGCAGCTCTGGAGGATAATACAGGATAAAGCTGATCAGTACAGGATAAGTAATGTATGAAAAGTGACTGCACCAGCAGAATAGTGACGCAGCTCTGGAGTATAATACAGGATGTAACTCATGGTCAGTACAGGATAAGTAATGTATTTACACAGTGACTGCACCAGCAGAATAGTGAGGGGCAGCTCTGGAGTATAATACAGGATGTACCTCAGGATCAGTTACAGGATAAGTAATGTATGTACACAGTGACTGCACCAGCAGAATAGTGAGTGAGATCTGGAGGATAATACAGGATGTAACTCCGGATCAGTACAGGGTAAGTAATGTATGTACCATGACTGCACCAGCAGAATATGAGTGCAGCTCTGGAGGATAATAAAAGGATGTAACGCAGGATCAGTACAGGATAAGTAATGTATGTACACAGTGATGCACCAGCAGAATAGTGAGTTGCAGCTCGGAGTTAAATACAGTATGTAACTCAGGATCAGTTTCAGGATAAGTTTAAAGTAAAGGACCAGTGACTGCACCAGCAAAAAGTGAGTGCAGCCTGGAGGGAAAATACGGATGTACTCAGGGCAGTACAGGATAAGTAATGTATGTACACAGTGACTGCACCAGGAGAATAGTGAGCGCAGCTCTGGAGTATAATACAGGATATAACTCCGGATCAGTACAGTATAAATAATGTATGTATACAGTGACTGCATCAGCAGAATAGTGAGTGCAGCTCTGGAGTATAATACAGGATGTAACTCAGTAACAGTGCAGGATAAGTAATGTATGTACAGTGACTGCACCAGCAGAATAGTGAGTGCAGCTCTGGGGGATAATACAGGATTTTAACTCAGGGTCATTTCAGGATAAAATAATGTATGTACACATGACTTACCAGCAAAAAGTGAGTGCAGCTCTGGAGGATAATACAGGATGTAACTCAGGGGTCAGTACATAATAAGTTATGTATGTACCCAGTGACTGCACCGCAGAATAGTGAGGCAGCTCTTGGATTTAATACAGGAAGTAACTCAGGATCTACAGAAAGTAATGTATGTACACAGTGACTGCACCAGCAAATAGTAGTGCGCTCTGGAGTTAATACAGGATGTAACTCAGGATCAGTACAGGATAAGTAATGTATGTACAGTGACTGCAGCAGCAGAATAGTGAGCGCAGCTCTGGAGGATAATACAGGATGTAACTCATGGTCAGTACAGGATAAGTAATGTATGTACACAGTGACTGCACCGGCAGAATAGTGAGTGCAGCTCTGGAGTATAATACAACTATAAATTGGGGTTAGAAAGTGAAGTTTTATAACTTTTCAGCCAAATGTTACAAGTGAAGGAATAGTGGAGACCCATTTGCATAGTGTTGTAATATTCTTTTCAGATTTTAGCTTTCTTTATTGGTAGGTTTTGTAGCAATTATTCATATTGTTTTCAAAAGGAAATAGTATAATGCAGAAACAGATATATTTTGAGAAAAAAGTTTTCACTCTAAATAATTTAACAAGGTGATGAAGACAGAGATTGTGCAAAGGGTCAGCAGGGCGTCCAATCTGGTGCGGACTCGATGCATCATCATTAGGTGCTCCGTAAACTCTGGGCCTATTTGCTCAGATCTCAGAGTTTCTCAGCTAAGTCTGTTTTTATTAATTGTGTCTGAATGTGCATCGGATTTAATTAACTTGCTACCGTAACTTCTGTGCCCTGGTTACCCAGATTTATCTGCATCACACACACAGAGCCATTAATCTACAGGAAGCATGATGTGCCAGGGAGGACTTCCATTACAATGGATGAAAAACAGAATTTTGCTAATTTCCTGTAATATACTTTAAACGTTTAACAAAAAAAATATATTCATTAGGACATTCATACAATACAAAATAAAAAAACAGAAGTTATATCACAGAATAAGAAAGATTGTGACATAGAGGTAAGAAGTGAATGGTGGCAGATAGCTGGTGGGTCTGGTAACCAATTTGTGACAATTGTATGTTTTGCAACTTTTTCCCAATTTCTTTTGTAGCAAAATAAAAATAAAAAAAAATAACATTCATTACTATAAACGTAAAATGAAAAAAAAAGAACCCAGCTAAACCAATAAGGGCACATCAAGATGATGAGTAAAATTTACTCGTCGTCCCATTCATCTCCATGGGGTTTTGGAGTCCCATTCATCTCCATGGGGTTTTGGAGTCCCATTCATCTCCATGGGGTTTTGGAGTCCCATTCATCTCCATGGGGTTTTGGAGTCCCATTCATCTCCATGGGGTTTTGGAGTCCCATGCATCTCTATGGGGTTTTGGAGTCCCATTCATCTCCATGGGGTTTTGGAGTCCCATTCATCTCTATGGGGCTTTGGAGTCCCATTCATCTCTATGGGGCTTTGGAGTCCCATTCATCTCTATGGGGCTTTGGAGTCCCATTCATCTCTATGGGGTTTTGGAGTCCCATTCATCTCTATGGGTTTTGGATCCCATTCATCTCTATGGGTTTTGGAGTCCCCATTCATCTCCATGGGTTTTTTAGCCCATTCATCTCCATGGGGTTTTTGGAGTCCCATTCATCTCCATGGGGTTTTTTGGAGTTTCCCCTTCATCTCCATGGGGTTTTGGAGTCCCATTCATCTCCATGGGGTTTTGGAGTCCCATTCATCTCTATGGAGTTTTGGACTCCCATTCATCTCTATGGGGTTTTGGAGTCAAATTCATCTCTATGGGGTTTTGGAATCCCATTCACGTCTATGGGGTTTTGGAATCCCATTCATCTCTATGGGGTTTTGGAATCCCATTCATCACCATGGGGTTTTGGAGTCCCATTCATCTCTAGGGGGTTTTGGAGTCCCACTCATCTCTATGGGGTTTTGGAGTCCCACTCATCTCTATGGGGTTTTGGAGTCCCATTCATCTCTATGGGGTATTGTAGTGCCGCTAATCTCTATGGGGTTTTGGAGTACCTCTCATCTCTATGGGGTTTTGGAGTTCCGCTCATCTCTATGGGGTTTTGGAGTTCCGCTCATCTCTATGGGGTTTTGGAGTTCCGCTCATCTCTATGGGGTTCTGGAGTCCCGTTCATCTCTATGGGGTTTTGGAGTTCCACTCATCTCGATGGGGTTTCAGAGAGCCCCGTTCATCTCTATGGGGTTTCAGAGTCCCGTTCAACCCTATGGGGTTTTGAAGTCCCATTCTTCCCTATGGGGTTTTGGAGTCCCGTTCATCTCTATGGGGTTTTGGAGTCCCATTCATCTCTATGGGGTTTTGGAGTCCCATTCATCTCTATGGGGTTTTGGAGTCCCATTCATCTCTATGGGTTTTTTGGGGTCCCATTCATCCCCATGGGGTTTTGGAGTCCCATTCATCTCTATGGGGTTTTGGAGTCCCATTCATCTCTATGGGGTTTTGGAGTCCCATTCATCTCTATGGGGTTTTGGAGTCCCATTCATCTCTATGGGGTTTTGGAGTCCCATTCATCTCTATGGGGTTTTGGAGTCCCATTCATCTCTATGGGGTTTTGGAGTCCCATTCATCTCTATGGGGTTTTGGAGTCCCATTCATCTCTATGGGGTTTTGGAGTCCCATTCATCTCTATGGGGTTTTGGAATCCCATTCATGTCTATGGGGTTTTGGAATCCCATTCATCTCTAGGAGTTTTTGGAATCCCATTCATCTCTAGGGGGGTTTGGAGTCCCATTCATCTCTATGGGGTGTTGGAGTCCCGTTCATCTCTATGGGGTTTTGGATTCCCATTCATCACCATGGGGTTTTGGAGTCCCATTCATCTCTAGGGGGTTTTGGAGTCCCATTCATCTCTAGGGGGTTTTGGAGTCCCGCTCATCTCTATGGGGTTTTGGAGTTCCGCTCATCTCTATGGGGTTTTGGAGTTCCGCTCATCTCTATGGGGTTTTGGAGTTCCGCTCATCTCTATGGGGTTTTGGAGTTCCGCTCATCTCTATGGGGTATTGGAGTTCCACTCATCTCTATGGGGTTTTGGAGTTCCACTCATCTTGATGGGGTTTCAGAGAGCCCCGTTCATCTCTATGGGGTTTTGGAGTCCCGTTCAACCCTATGGGGTTTTGAAGTCCCATTCTTCCCTATGGGGTTTTGGAGTCCCATTCATCTCTATGGGGTTTTGGAGTCCCATTCAACGCTATGGGGTTTTGGAGTCCCATTCATCTCTATGGGGTTTTGGAGTCCCAATTATCTCTATGGGGTTTTGGAGTCCCATTCATCACTATGGGGTTTTGGAGTCCCATTCATCGCTATGGGGTTTTGAAGTCCCATTCATCTCTATGGGGTTTTGAAGTCCCATTCATCTCTATGGGGTTTTGGAGTCCCATTCATCTCTATGGGGTTTTGGAGTCCCATTCATCTCTAGGGGGTTTTGAACCCCTTTCTCTATGGGTTTTTGGACCCCATTCACTCTAGGGGTTTTGGGATCCCTTTCACCAGGGGGTTTTGGATCCCCTTTCATCTCAGGGGGTTTTGGACCCCCCATTCCCTTTTGGTTTTGGAGTCCCATTCTCTCTAGGGGGTTTTGGGTCCCATTTTTCCAGGGGGTTTTGAGCCCCATTCCCTTATGGGTTTTGGAGCCCCATTCTTTTAAAGGGGGTTTTTGGATCCCATTCAGCTATGGGGTTTTGGAACCTTTTCTTTCTAGGGGGTTTTGGAACCCCATTATCCTGGGGGGTTTTGAATCCCATTCACTTGGGGGGTTTTGGAGCCCCCTTTTCATCTCGGGGTTTTGGAGTCCCATTCATCTCTATGGGTTTTGATTTCCCGCTCTCTCTAGGGTTTTTGGGATTTCCACTCATCTCAGGGGGGTTTTGGGTTCCGCTCATTCTAGGGGGTTTGGAGTTCCACTCATCTTAGGGGGTTTCCAAAACCAATCATCTCGATGGGTTTCAGAGAGCCCCTTCCCTTTTGGGGTTTTTTGGGCCCTTCACTCAGGGGGTTTTAAAGCCCCATTGTTCCAGGGGGTTTTGGATCCCATTCTCTCTATGGGTTTTTGGAGCCCCAAATTCACCCTTGGGGTTTTGGAGTCCCTTTCCCTCTAGGGGTTTTGGATCCCATTCATCTTTGGGGGTTTGGGTCCATTCATCTCTAGGGGGTTTTGGGAGTCCCATCATCTCTATGGTTTTTTTGGGGAAGTCCCATTCATTCTAGGGGGTTTTGGGGGTCCCTTTCATTTTGGGGTTTTGGACCCCTTTTATCTTGGGGGGTTTTTTGGGAGCCCATATCGTTGGGGGTTTTGAACCCCATTCATCCTATGGGTTTTTGAAGTCCTTTCAACTCTAGGGGGTTTTGGGATCCCCTTTCATTCTAGGGGTTTTGGGAGCCCCTTCACCTAGGGGGTTTTGGGACCCCTTCTTCTAGGGGGTTTTGGAGTCCCTTCATTCTTGGGTTTTGGAGTCCCATTCTCTTAGGGGTTTTGGAATCCCTTCATTCTGGGTTTGGATCCCATTCATCTCTGGGTTTTTTGGGGAGTCCCTTTTCACCCTTTTGGGGGGTTTTTGGGTTCCCTCACTTATGGTTTTGGGAGTTCCACTCATCTCGGGGGTTTTTGGATTCCCGCCATCTCTTTTGGGGTATTGGGTTCCCACTCATCTCTATGGGGTTTCAGAGAACCAATCATCTCGATGGGGTTTCAGAGAGCCCCATTCATCTCTATGGGTTTTGAGTCCCCGTTAAACCCCTATGGGGTTTTAAGCCCTTTTTTTCCCTAGGGGGTTTTGGTCCCATTCTCTCTGGGGGGTTTTGGAGTCCCATTCATCTCTAGGGGGTTTTGGAGTCCATTCATCTCTAGGGTTTTTTGGGAGCCCCATTCATCCAGGGGGTTTTGGGCCCATTCACCTATGGGTTTTGGATTCCCTTTCCCTTTTTATGGGGGTTTGAACGCGGATCCGATATAGAGATGTTTTGGATGATCTTTTACACACGTTTTTAGCCATCCCTTTATTGAAAAAAAAATTTTCTATGCAGAATACGATGGAAGAATGAACATATTCTAAGCTTTTTTTTATCTTAAAAACCAATAACAATAAGATACGTTATATAAACTACAAGCTTTTTCTATTGAGTCAAGAGAAGGTTTAATTTTTGGTTTTTAAGATGAGTATTTGGTCTGGTGCTCAATTGTATCATTTGTAGCTTCAGCAACTTTTTGCAATTTTTCTTTGTAGTAAAAAAAAGAAAAAAAAAATCGTTAGTACATTCGTAAGATATAAAGAAAAAATTTTGAAGTAAATCACCCAAATGAGAAAGATAAACAGAATTAATAGGGGATGGAGGGAAGAGCTGCGTCACTTAGGGCCATATTAATTTTTTTAAATTTGACTTGGCAACTTTTTTTCCCTTTTCCCTTTTACAAAAAAAGAAGAGAAAGAAGAAAATATGAAAGTAAAACATAAATGATGAGGGAAATATAAGGCCTCATCACAAGCACTGGTTTTGGTAGATTTTAGTATTAGAATCCACAAAATTGCCATAACCCAATGAAAATCCAAAAGGGGGGTTTTACTAAGTATGATTTTTCTATTGTTGGATTTCAAAAACATCAGACTAAAAAAAATAAAAAATTTAAACAGTTTATAATCCCTTTTTCAAAGATACTGATAGGGTTAATGTACCGGCCCCCCACCATCCCAAAAAAACCGACCGCAAGAGCCCCGAAAACCACGGGGAATGCGAAAGGGAAAAATACCGCCAAATTTCCCCTAAAGAATCCAAACAGCATTTTACCATTGCCAAACATCACACTTGGGGGTTCTTTTGAAAAACTTATAAATAGCTAAATGTAAAATTTTTATGTTAAAAGGTTATGTTTATTTGGGGTGGGGGTTCATCCAATTTTATTTACCCCCCTATTTATTTAAAATGCTGGCCATTTTAAACCAAGCAATTCTCACCCTTTTTTCACCCATACCCCTAATAGATTGAACTCTTTCGGCAGGGCCCCCAACCTTTTTCTCATTTGTCAGTAGCTTTTTTATAAGTTAAGTCGGGGTTTGTCTTCTTTTTCCCTCTATAATTTTAAAATTTCTGCGGGAAAATGTTGGCCTATAAAAAAAAAAGTTATTATTATATTTTTGGAACGGTTAATGCCAGGGCACGAAACGCTCTTCCCAAAAAGCAACAACTTTTTTAAAATTTAAAAGTCCCCGCTGATTCTTCTCTGGGCATAAGGTTTTTCCGAGAATAACCTAGGGCAGTTTTTATTTTTTCTCCCCATATCTCCCGCGGGGAAAATTTTGACTGCACAAGCTGCAGCGGACCTGCTATAACCCAGTTCTTATTTTGAAGCTCCAGTGAATGTTGTGCATCGTATTGCACACCTGCCAAAGGTTAGTGTATTTGTTATATACTAACAATTACTATTGTAGAAACTCCATTTATTGCCCCAAGGGTGCGCTGTCTTTTTTATCCCCCTCCCTATCTACCATTGCCATTCAGACATAGCCTAAGAGGTTGATGGTGGCAGATAGCCGCAGCCACAATAGGTCGGTCCGATGCCCAATTTGTATCAATTGTAACTTTTGCAACTTTTTGCATTTTCCTTTGTAATAAAATAAAGAAAAAACTCTCCAAAAAAAATAATTACATTTGTACAATGAAAAAAATGAATCTAAATCACTAGGTGAAAAAAAGATAGAGACAGAGGCATAAAAAGGTTGATGATGGCAGATAGCCGTAGCCACAATAGGTCGATCTGAAACCCAATTTGTATCAATTGTAACTTTGGCAACTTTTTGCATTTTTCTTTGCAGTAAAATAAAGGGGAAAAAAAAACAAAAAAATCACAATTACATTTGTACAATAAAAAAAAAATGAATCTAAATCACTAGGTGAAAAAAAGATAGAGACAGAGGGATAAGAAGTTGATGGAGGCAGAGAGCCGCAGCCACAATAGGTCGGTCTGAAACCCAATTTGTATCAATTGTAATTTTTGCAACTTTTTGCATTTTCCTTTGTAATAAAATAAAGAAAAAAAACCCTAAAAATAATAATTACATTTGTACAATAAAAAAAAATTTAATCTAAATCACTAGGTGAAAAAAAGATAGAGACAGAGGCATAAGAAGCTGATGGAGGCAGATAGCCGCAGCCACAATAGGTCGATCTGAAATCCAATTTGTATCAATTGTAATTTTTGCAACTTTTTGCATTTTCCTTTGTAATAAAATAAAGAAAAAAAAAACCAAAAATAATAATTACATTTGTACAATGAAAAAAAAATTAGAATCTAAATCACTAGGTGAAAAAAAGATAGAGACAGAGGCATAAGAGGTTGATGATGGCAGATAGCGCAGCCACAATAGGTCGTCGAAACCAATTTGTATCAATTGTAATTTTTGGCAACTTTTTGATTTTTTTTGAAAAAATAAAAAAAAAAACAAAAAAATAAAATTCATTTGTACAAAAAAAAAAAATGAATCTAAATCACTAGGTGAAAAAAAGTAGAGAAGAGGGATAAAAAGTTGAGGGAGGCAGGAGGCAGCACAATGGGGTCGGTCTGAAACCCCAATTGTATCAATTGAAATTTTTTGCAATTTTTTTGCATTTTCCTTTTTTTAATAAAAAAAAGAAAAAAAAACCCCAAAAAAAAATTTAAATTGTACAATGAAAAAAAAATTAGAATCTAATCCTGGTGAAAAAAAGTAGAGACGGGGATAAAAAATTTTGGGGAGGCGGGAAAGTGCATCATAAAGCAGGTGGAAAACTTTTGTATAAATTGTTTTTTTTCCCAATTTTTTTTTTCCCATTTTTTTTGTACAAAAAACAATTTTTTTTGAAATTTTTCCCTGTAATAAGAAAAAAAAGACAGATTGATAATTTTAGGGTTTTGGGGAAAGTGTTGTTTTTAAGGAATCATCTACACCTAATAAGAGGAGATTGTAGACTTGGAACATTTCATTAGCGCATGACGGCGTCATCAGTATCAGCGGCGCCCGTCAGTTACAGCCTTTCCGTTTATAAAGCTGAATTTTTTTTTTTCCTTTTTGGGAATAAAACATTTGATGTAAGATTTATAAGCTGACAAGGTTATCATCAGTTCAAACTAAAGAGGATAATTGCGCGGAGGATGAAGGATGGCAGGAATCTGTATGAAGATGAAGTTTTGTAATGATGCCGCTGAATGTATAACTAGCGGATGATGTCAGTAATTAGACTGAGATATAGAACGTACCATTAGCATCTGATACAAGGTTTTAGCACATTTAGAACTTCTCACTACTCTTTTAGGACCAGCCTCTTGGTATTAGGATACTGTTTAGTAAGTAAAAGCACCCCTCAGTGACAGAACATGTATAGTTAAAGGGGTTGTCTAACTACGTTGATTCATCTTACCTCACTCCTGTATTCTTGGTTTCACTTTGAATTCAAGGGAGTGTTTACTGGCTTCTACTAGGCTGCAGTAGAAGCCAGGTTGTAGCTTAGCAACCAGTGCTGGCAGCCTATCAAGGAAAAAAGACTTGAAGGGCCCGGCTATTAAAGGCCAGCCCAGTGCTGACAGCCTATTATGAGAGACTGAACAGGTCTGTAGCTATAGCAGCCAGTGCTGGCAGCCTATCAGGATAGAGCAAACAGGTCTGTAACTATAGCAACAAGTGCTGGTAGCCTATCAGGAATGATTGAACAGGACTGTAGCTATAGCAACCAATGCTGGCAGCCTATCAGGAGAGATCAAACAGGTCTGTAGCCATAGCAACCAGTGCTGGCAGCCTATCAGGATAAATCAAACAGGTCTGTAGCTATAGCAACCTGAGGAGCGGATGCAGCCCATACAAGAGGGGATAGCTAGGAATAGGTAGGACACTGTTAATGGACACATATTACAAAGTGACTTGTTTTTATAAGATCTTTAACATAAAAAGCAGCAATCCCTGTAGTGAGACAACCCCTTTAAATGTGACCAAGCCTTCACAGCATAATGGAGGGAGATGCCAGCACTTTTTGATTGACGGGACCCCCATTGCCCTGAGGATGAAGGGGCTACAGCAGTGGTTGAGTACTGCAGTCCCTTCAAAACGCATGATAAGTATGTTGGAAAGAATGTATGCCAGAATTTTGGTTGCCCTAGTAAATTTTCCACTATGTATCCCTGTCCTGAGCTCATTCCCAGTCACCACTTGTCTCGCTCAAAAAGTAATTCAGAAATTATGATGTAGTTATTTGGAAACAACCTGTATACAGAGATGATCGAACCCTTAAAAGTTCGAGTCGAACCTCAAACTTTGAGAAGTTTGGTTCGAAGTCTGAGTCGAACTCGAACTTCGAACCCCATTAAAGTCAATGGGAGAAGATGTTCTGGTTAATTTTTATACCTATACAGGTGAGGAGAAGCTGGAATTACCAGCCATAACAGTCTATTGAAAAACAATGGAAGTCTCCAGCTCCAAATATCTTAAAATGGCAAAATTTATTTAGAAAAACATTTAAACACCAAGAAACTTCATCCAGTCATGAATGACGCGTTTCAAGCAAACAGTGCTCTTAATCATAGCATGATTACAAATAAACTGCACACAATACAACATTGTTTTTTCTTTTTTCCAGTGTTGATCATGTGATTATATGCTGTGATTTGGATTGGTTGGAAATAATTTATATATTTGTGTCCAGTTTATTTGTAATAATGCTATGTTTAAAGGGGTTGTCTCATCTCAAAGTTTCATAGGATGCATTAATGAAATAATGCTGCTACTCTGTCACTTCCTGGTCAAGCTGTCTGTAATTAGCATATAAGCTCCGTGTATTCAGACTTCTGCTAATTAGATAAATCTCCTGCTGTCAGGACCAGGGAAGCTTCTGAGTTAAACTAAACAGTAGTAATTACTGGCTTTTGTCTGACAGATAAGATAACACACAAGCTCTCAGGCTGCTGGCAGTTCTGTGCCACAACCTGTGTGAGGACGTCCCTCCCTGCTATCAGATAGAACAAACAGCAGGGGAGAACAAGCAAACAGGTCGGTCACTTGGGAAACTAGAAAGCCCTCAGAAGGTGATAAAATCACTTGTAGCTCCTCAACAACAAAAAAAAATTAACAAAGCAATATGTCTTGAAAACGTCTTCATTTAGTGTTCCCTACGTGTTTAAAGCCAAATCTTGTAGTGAGACAACAACCCCTTTAAGAGTACTACCTGTGCAAAACGCGTCAGTCATGACTGGATGAAAATTCTTGTTTTTTAAATGTTTTTCTAAATAAATGTTGCCATTTTAATATATTTGGAGCTGGAGACTTTCGTTGTTTTTCAAAAGACTGTGTTGGTTTAGCCCAGTAATCCCCTGGGCATCTCCGGGCTCCACAAGAGGACTACACCCAATGCGGTTTCACATTGGGGAGCGAAAAGTTTGTTACCATCCATAACAGTGCACCAAAACTAGGTGCATTATAAGCCGGGCACAACACAATGAAATGCGCCTAAAAATTATACACTGTACGCCTACATAACACATAGCATATCATTGGTAGTGTATGTACTGTGCCTAACGAGGAGCATAACATATCATTACTAGTTTATGTATTGCGCCTATAGAGGCGCATTTCAATGTGTTGTGCGGGGAAAGGGATTATATCTGCTCTGGCTTCTGCTGTCTAAAACACAAAGGCTCTTTTCAGAGCCACCACATCTTTGGGAAAACGAGCTCAATCCTGCGCTCTTAGACACCGCCTCCAGGACAGCGAGAGTCCTATGAACCCTCCCAGTTTGGGGCTATGGACAGATTCAGGGCACATTGTGTCGAATGTGATGCAGAACGCGAACATTTACTCGAACGAACAGTAAAATGTTCCATTTGAGTTCTAAAAAAATCGACTCAAACTTGAAGGGGTTTTGCCACGATCTCATTTCATACCTCCTGCATCCAGCTCTTCAGCTCTGTGTGCTCAGAAGGAGGCGTGTGTGATTTGTTTGAATTGCTTATCATGTGACCCAGCAGGATGACATCAATATGCCTGTCCTCACTCTAGTGAAAAGGTCTGTTTGTGTATAGAGCTGTGAGTAGTTACAATGTGGCTCAGAGGTAAAACCTTTGCCTCACAGCACAAGGGTCCTCAGTTCAAATGCCTGCAGGAACCAAACATGAGGATTTTATTTCTCTTTATCATTGCACAGACCTGATTGAGGTTTCTTTTTTTAATATATTTGCACTGTTCGATAATTATTAGGAGACAGTGGAGGGGTAGAATGACGCACCTGGGGGTTGAACATCAGTAGATGCCTGAGTAGAGGTGATGTCTGGGCTTGTGCGACTTGATGAGGAGCTCTCGTCTGATGTAGTCCCTGGAAGCGAGCTGTAAACAATGGATCACTAGAGCATGGAACAAAACGGGCAGAATTTTTGATAATAATGAATGGTCAATTTTACCTCGTGGCAAAACCCCTTTAACTTTTCTCGAATGGTTTGATCAGCACTACCTGTATACAAAATGATCACCATGTCGTCTCATCAGTGAAGAATATAGATTTACTTCCATGCAGGAGCCCTAGATATAAAAAAAGTTACATCATGATAGCGATGAAGAGCTTGGCCACAATGTTTCAGGCATAAGCAACATTTCCCCAGGAGATAAAAAAAGAACTACGATTCTGATGTATCACTAGTATCAGCGCGTTATCACTAAATAAACAGGTTATAAACAACAGCTCCTGCAGTCACTGTGATCAGAATGTGAGGCTGGAGTGAGATCTAACGAGAACACCAAATAAAAGCTAAAAGGGTCAGGAATTCTGTCAGCAAGAAAACACAGACTTACAGCTCTCTTCTATTTTACAGGTAAATTCCTCAATTTATGGTGAAACAAGAATATATTTCTTCTGTACTGCACTAACCACGAGCTACAAAGAACCAAGAGAACTGGATCCCAATAAGAAATTATGTAATGGATGATTAATAGCTCTATATGAGGTTAGATTTAATTTAGGTATATTGTACATAGGAGCAGTATTATAGTAGTTATATTCTTGTACATAGGGTACAGTATTATAGTAGAAATATTCTTGTACATAGGAGCAGTATTATAGTAGTTATAGTCTTGTATATAGGGGGCAGTATTATAGTAGTTTATTCTTCGTACATAGGGGGGGCAGTATTATAGTAGTTATATTCTTGTACATAGGGAGCAGTATTATAGTAGTTATATTCTTGTACATAGGGGCAGTATTATAGTAGTTATATTCTTGTACATAGAGGCAGTATTATAGTAGTTATATTCTTGTACATAGGGAGCAGTATTATAGTATTTATATTCTTGTACATAGGGACCGTAGTATAGGAGTTATATTCTTGTAAATATAGGGTAGTATTATAGTAGTTATATTCTTGTACATAGGGGGCAGTATTATAGTAGTTATATTCTTGTACATAGGGAACAGTATTATAGTAGTTATATTCTTGTACATAGGAGCAGTATTATAGTAGCTATATTCTTGTACATAGGGAGCAGTATTATAGTAGTTATATTCTCGTACATGGGGTCAGTATTATAGTAGTTATATTCTTGTACATAGGGGCAGTATTATAGCAGTTATATTCTTGTACACGGAGCAGTATAGGTTATATTAGTTTATTTTCTTGTACATAGGGAGCAGTATTATAGTAGTTATATTCTTGTACATAGGGGACAGTATTATAGTGGTTTTATTCTTGTACATAGGGGGCAGTATTATAGTAGTTATATTCCTATACATAGGAACAGTACCATATTATATTCTTGTACATATGGGTAGTATTATATCTGCAATAATCCTGTATATAGGGGGCAGTATAATTTCATTTTCCCTTTTTTCAATAGAGAACAGAGTTGTCTTTGCTGTTGCTGATGTCGGAAAGGTATTCAATTAAGCTTTCATGGACAAAAGCTTTTGTGACAGCTCTGTTCAAATTTTATTTTCCCTTTATGTGTGAAATTTGCGCTGGGGAATTTTCCCAACATATGTTGTGAATGTAAACGCCTGACATATGCTACTGTATGCCATTTAGTGACATATGCTGCTCATAGGCTGTTTTAAAGAAACATGTACTGCACGGTGTACACTCTTCTTGCTGTTCTTACCCATAAAGTTAAATGTGTACCTACCAACTGAATTTTGGCCTCTGTTGAGTGAATCGGGTGATGCAATTTGGACACACATCAATAGGCACTGACAGTGCTTACCCCCAATGGATAGATATAACAAAACGTGAACATAGCCCCAGACTGAAAGTATTAGGCTGCGTTCACACGGCCAAGGACAAATACCGGTTGGGTTGCCGGCCGGTATTTGTCCGGTTTTGCGGCCGTCCCCGGGCCGCGGGGGGCGGGGGGGCCGGCTTTTCTCCGCGATGAGCGGAGAAGAGCCTTCCCCACTCCCATTAAGGTGTTCATATTCAGTCCGGAAACCGGACGGAAGAATGAACATGCTCAATGTTTTTTGAGCGGACCGTGGGCGGCAAAACCGCCGGGCGGAAAACCCGTGCAATGGGGTCTTCTGCACGGGTTTTCCATAGAGCACAATTGTGCTAATTTTTGGCCGGTTTTTCAGGCGGTCTGCAAAACCGCAAACGGCTGAAAAAACGGCCGAAAACCCGTGCAGTGGGGACATGCCCTAATTCTGCTGCATTTCCCTTCTCCTCAACTCCCGATACACAGTGTTCTGATCAGTAGGAGGTGATACTGATCATGGGAGAAAGCACAATCTGCTGGAACCACAGTGGTAGATGCATCAAAGTCTTGAAAATCATCAAATTGTGACATCTTTATGCAAAAATCACAAGAACTTTTAGCACCATTTCTGCACTTTGAACATAAGGAATACATTGAGCCATGTGTTTTATGAGCATCAAGCACTTGGCTTGTTGTGACTAATTTGCAAAGATAATGAACTGCCCATTGTCCTTATGGTGGGGACTATAATCCTCCCATCCCCCGCTGCTCCACTGGAAATAATCCTCTGGACAGTAAGTGTGAACCCGGCAGACGTGTTATCTTTCTAGCCTTCACACCACCCTGAGAGATCAGAAATAGCATATGTGCAGGATGCAGATAGCAGGCAAATATTACTGTGGAGGAGGCCGTGAGGGTCGGTTAATCTGGGCACACAGCAGCGTCCATACAGATGTCTGCAGCCAGCAGCAGCCCTGCTCATTACTATCTGACTTTATAGTGCAAACCGATTCCTTCAAGCAATCATGTTGACTGAAATATACAGTAGTACACAGGTCTGAACATTAGTTTAGTAGACATCTAGAAATCAAGCACTTACACTCCAATCACAGCCAGAGCTGCTTTTACCACTCTGCAAGTTTTTTGCTAGTTTTTAGGCTTCAAAACTTCACTGACACTCCCTGCTGGTTTAGGGTTTAGACATAGCTGAGGAAGCATTAAAGGGGTTATCTCATCTCATAATTTCATAGGATGCATGAATGAAATAACGCTGCTTTGCTCTGTCACTTCCTGGTCAAGCTGTTTGTAATTAGCATATGAGCTCCGTGTATTCAGACTTCTTTGTTTATTATGTTTATTAGTCTAGATTAGATAAATTACCTTCTACCAGGACAGGAGAAGCTTCTGAGCTAAAGTAAACAGTAAAGGAATTACTATCTTTTGTCTGAAAGATCAGATAACACACAAGCTCTCACACTGCTGGCTGCAACCTGTGTAATGACATCACTCCCTGCTATCAGATAGAACAAACAGCAGGGGGAGAACAAACACAGGTCGGTCACTTGGGAAACCAGAAAGAGCTCAGAAGATGATAAAATCACTTGTAGCTCCTTAATAAAAATAAAAAATGAACAACGCAATATATTTGGAAAACGTCTTCATTTAGTGTTCCCTACATGTTGAAAGCTATTCTTTGTAGTGAGACAACCCCTTTAAAAGGATCATGCTTGAATAAGAAAGGTTTTCAGAATATTTAATGGGGCCCAATAACAAAATGTGGGGGCCCACCACCTAATGGAAGGAAACTGACAGTTTTATAAGGAGCCATTTTATGCACCATCTACTTTTACTAGAATACTACAAAAATGTCCTTAAATTGATGGTTCCTTCAACCTCTGGACCCTTGTGTTTTCCCACAATTGACCTTTATCACCTATCTATAGGATAAGGGATAAATGTCTGATCACTCAGATAGTGACGGACGGGGTTGCATCCACCAGCAGAGTTGATATATGGGGCTTTCCAGCAGAGATGATTCTTGGGCCCCACCAGTGGAGTTGATTCTTGGGCCCCACCAGTGGAGTTGATTCTTGGGCCCCACCAGTGGAGTTGATTCTTGGGGCCCCCCCGGGGGGTTGATTTTTCGGGCACACCGTGGGTTGATTCTTGGAGCCACCGTGGAGTAGATTCTGGGGCCACAGTGGGTGTTTCTTGCCCCACCAGTGGAGTTGATTCTTGGGCCCCATGAGTAGAGTTGATTCTTGGGGGCCACCAGTGGAGTGGATTCTTACAGCCACCAGTGGAGTTGATTCTTGGGGCCACCAGTGGAGTGGATTCTTGGGGCCACCAGTGGAGTGGATTCTTGGGGCCAGGATTCTTGAGGTCCACCAGTGGAATTGGTTCTTGAGGCCCATCAGTGGAGATAATTCTTAGGGCCACCAGTGGAATGGATTCTTGGAGCCAGCAGTGCAGTGGATTCCTGAGGTCCACCAGTGGAGTTGATTCTAATAGCCCACCAGTGGAGTTGATTATTAAAAACCACCAGTGGAGTTGATTCTTATAGACCACCAGTGGATTTGGTTCTTATAGCCTACCAGTGGATTTGGTTCTTGTAGACGACCAGTTGAGTTGATTCTTGGGACCCACCAGTGGAGTTGATTCTTGGACCCCACCAGTGGAGTTGATTCTTGGACCCCACCAGTGGAGCTAATTCTTGGACTTCACCAGAAGAGGTGATTCTTGAGGTCCACCAGTGGAGCTGATACTTGGAGCCCACCCAACTTGTACTGTACATAACTACACATATAGCACATGACTCTTGCACTTTTCCTCTTATTCTATGACCTCCTCCTTGAAAAGCAGTCCCAAACCTGCCATTTCAAAAGGACCATATAAAGAGAAAGAGGGATGTGGCACTCCATGGTAGAGTGAGTAATCTCTGGTGCTCATGAAAGGATCCCCAATCCTGAATATTCATGGCACAGCATTCAAATGCTTTAGAGGTGATGATTTATTAAACAGATGTGATAGATATGATAGACATTTCTCCAAGTATAACATAAGTTTGGGAAAATTAGAGAGAACAATGCATTTTAAGTAACCAGATTAGAGAACGTTTTTGGCTCAGATGAGCCTTCCCCAGTCACACTTCTGGGTGGCCGGAATGAGTGCCAGCAACTAAGTGAGAATTCACCTTTTTTTTTTTCCGGTTTGCTATTTATAGGTTATAAAAAGGACCCCGGTGTTTTATAATCCTTCCCTTTAAATTCAAGGACTCGGTTGACGTAAGTGATGAATGTTTAATATTTACAAGATATTCATGAGAAAAAGTATCCAACACCCTACAGTCTGCCGCCCTTTACCAGAAACATGAATTG